>JAHBCN010001155.1:12500-129329 GCA_019359885.1 Listronotus oregonensis
TAAAAGTAACGCCGACAAGATTAAACGACTCTTTGTTCTGCAGAACTTGACCGCTCATATGTAAGGGATAAGCATTTGCAGACTTTTTTCGCGACAGCGAACATGACTATGTTTTCGAGACATTAAACTGAACAATATTTTTGGCGCCCTAATCCAAAATAAGCTTGAGGTCTTGAGAAAGAGATATCTGCATTGACCTGCGCTGGTTTTCAAAATCAGAATTACACGGTGGCTTAAGAAATTGAATACTTGAGTGGAGGGTACTATCGTCAGCAAAACTATGAATGGGATTGATTGTGGAAGAAAGAAGATCGTTAATGTGTAGAAGAAACAGAGTGGGTGCCAGCACTAAGCCCTGGGACACCCCAGCATTAATTTGGTAGAAGCTGGAGGAATGACCATCTACACTAACTGATATACGTCGATTAGAAAGTAAACTGGAAAGCCAAGAGCAAAGCTTAGGTGGAAGACCGTAAGAAGGAAGTTTGTTAAGAAGCCCATCATGCCAGACCTGATCGAAAGCTTTGGATATGTCAACGATCTGGGATTCACCAAGAAACTCAAGGGACTTGTTCCAGTTGTGTAAGACGAAGGAAAGAAGATCAGCTGTGGATCAAGTGACGGAATCCATATTGTCATCATGTAAGATCTTATGTTTTTCCAGATACTTTAAGATTTGAGAATTAATGAATTTTTCCATTACTTTGCAAATAACTGAAAGAAGAGATAAAGGTCTATAGTTAGAAGGAGACTTCGGATCCTTTTTTGGGGACAGGTTCCACACGGCAGCTTTCCAACTCTCCGGAAAAATGCCCGTGTCGTAAAGAATTCGAAAGAGGCGAGTTAAGGTGGGTGCAAGCTCGGGGAATTTTTTAAGACGATTGCTGGTATGCCATCCAACCCAGACGATTTTTTAGTATTAAGAGAAAAAGAATACGCTTGATCTGTTTGACTTTAAAAATTATATCGGACATTTTATGAGAAACAGGGACAACTGTTGGAAGAGGAAGATTAATAAAGGATCAAGCGTAGAATTGGCACAAATTGTTTGGTAAATAGTTCGGCTTTTCCTTTGGAGGTAGAGACAATTCCATCTTCAGATATTAGGGGTGGAAAAGAATTTGTGCAAAAGTTATGACTAATATTTCTGGCAAAGGACCAGAAAGCTTTACTGCCATTTAAGCAAGAGAGAACTTTATCTTTTATTCGATTGTTATAACGCTCTTTTGCTTCTGAGATGGTCTGATTATACTGATTTCTCGCTAGCCTGTCAATTTTCGGGACTGGGGTTTTGAAGAAACTTTTTGTGGGCTTAAAGTCTGGCTTTGTCACAGGATTTAGAAAACCACGGTTTGTGATTTGAAGTTATAGGGTTCTTTTTAGTGTGGGGAATATAGGTCTCAATGCCTAGTTGAATTGTTTCGGTAATTTGTTTACATATTTCGGAAGGATCGAAAGTAGAAAAGCAGGTGGCGGCATGCTTTCAGTTGCCTCAAAATAAGTGGAGTATAATACGGTGACCAAACCATGGTCAGAGCGACCAAGGGGAGCAGTTACTGATGCTTGATAGAGTTCGGGGGTGGAAGTAAGAAAGAGATCTAGTGGTTAAAATTATGGGTGGGAACCCTAAGAAAGTAGGTAGGTTCCATAATTAGATTGGTGAGTGAGTTGCTGATTGCGAAATTTTCTGCTGCTCTGCCTTGTGTATCAGTTTTTGTGGAGCCTAGCCAATCCTTATTATGAACATTAAAATCCCCGAGGACGATTACTTCGGCCAATGGAAACTGGGAAATAATATTGTCAATCTTTATTGAAAGGAAATCAAAGAACTCGTGGGCATTGTCAGACTGGGATCGGTATATACAGCAGTTGAATTCGGTAAAAGATCTGAAAGTAAGTTTAAGCCAAAGAATATCGTTCCTACCCGATTCGAGGTTAGAAACCCCAGCACAAGCCAGATCGTTGCGAACGTAACAAACGCCGCCATGGGGTCGAGGAGATGAAATGAGTTCATAACCTGGGAAAAGGAGGTGGTTGATTGCTGTTTTGGGACTTATTTGGGTTTCGGTAAGAAATAGTCTGTGGGGTTTGGAGGATTGAAGATAATGGTGAACAGAGTTTACGGTGGACTTAAGCCCACATATATTTGTGAAGGATATTAGACTTTTCGATGGTGGCCCCCAAAATGTACCTCTCGCCCGGAGAACCGAATGGAGGGGTATTTTACCTCCGGATAACTTTACGTTCGGGTGTGCCATCATCTATATTTCCAAATTTTACTAGAGTGGAAAAAAAAGAGAAAGGAAAAGAAAAAGAAAGAAGAGGAAGAAGAAAAACTAAAAGAGAAAGAAGGAAGAGGAAGAAGGAAAACTGACTCACCGCCCAGAACTCGAAACGTCCTAAGACTTCACGAGTCCTTTAAGGGCAAGTGGGGTGATACCGCCTCAGGCGAGGAAAGCTCCTCTACCACCTACATATATCCAAATACAATTACCATGATAATCCAAATACAATTACCTATTTCGGAAAATAATTAAATTAAAGTAATCCAATTACTAAGAAGTAATTGAATACGATTTTTAAACTATTTTAATTAAACTGCCGACACCTCTGGTCGTGTGTTATTTTTTAAATAATTTATTTATATCGATTATTAATGCATGATTTTTTAATATTAAACGACTTTAGCATAGACAATTAAATACACACTATATACTATATACTTAAGATAAACTTGTCATACTAATTTAACCATTACATTTGTCAGGTTGGTTGTTTAAAACCGAAATACATCTTGAAATAAAAATAAGAAAATTTATTATTTTTTATATTAAATAACAAAATATTGGTCAAAAAAGGGGCGGTAAGTGGCAATTCATGATCACGACTTTTACGCACTCGAGTGTGTTAAATGGGGTCGATCATTATACGCCCTTATTAATACCTTTATTTGTTCAAACCTATTATAACCTTTTAATTTTAAATAAAATACCAATTAATTAAAAATAAATTGTTATAGTGCTGCGCCATATTCTCACCGACTTTAAAAAAAATACCCATTTTATTATTACATTTATTAATTGCGACAGCAACGACAAAAAAGTACTTAAGAGAAAATGCAAGATATTTTTAAAAGACTTTTTTTAAGTGCAAAAAAAGTTAAAATGAAGTCCTTTTTTGGACGCCTAATACATTAGGCAGTGGGAGATTTTAGCATAAGCTTAAGCTTTTATAAAAAAATGCATAATGTCCTTTTTTGTGTAAATATAAACTGTCTTTTAAAGAAAAATGTAATAAAAAAGTAAATTTTTAAATTACATAAATAATGCAAAAGTTCTTTAAAACCTTAAGTGTGAAATGAAACCTTTGACGAAAAATAAATTAAATGGAAAAAAATAGATTCGCATTTACACTTTTAAAAGTAAACTAATTTCTTTTTTATATCTGACACTAATAAAACGTTTGTCAGGGTAATTTAAAAAATATGTAAATCTATAAAAAAAAATTAAATAAACTTACATCGCAAGTCAAAAAAACATTCTAGCAAGTTTAGATATTTACCGGAGAAGCAAGAAAAACATTTCATTATCTTTTAATTTTTTGCTATTTTGTAAAAATTAAGTAAAATGCTAAGCCTAGAATGCACAGCTTTAACGTTATTTAACCGACCATCTACTTTTTGTCATTTTTCTTTTTGACTTTCCCTTGCAAGTAAATTACTAGACGTATTTTAACAAAGTGATTTTTATTTTTTAGCAATTTTAAAATATTGCGCCAAATGCATTATTTTATAGTTTCTGAAGACAGTGGAAAACATCACTCACTTTTCTGCAATTGGAAAAACACCAGGTCTAGATAAGTTTTTTAGCTTTAAAAACCCTTTCGGATAAATCTCATTGCGCATAGCAAAACAATACCTTAAGATTTTTACCAACAAGCGTCCTATTTGTCCATTACATATCAAATAGTAAAAAATATATATATATATATATATATATATATATATATATATATATATATATATATATATATATATATATATATATATATATATATATATATATATATATATATATATATATATATATATATATATATATATATATATATATATATATATATATATATATATATATATATATATATATATATATATATATATATATATATATATATATATTAAAACTTGAGCCGCCACCCCAAAAATATATTATTTCACTAGTTTACTTAGACATCCAGGCAGCATTTGGCATAACACCTTGGTTTGTAAAATATACCAGATTTTTTTTTAATGAATTAGATATCTTACAGACAACTCTTTAATGAAAAGAAGCTTTATGGTAGGAGTCAATACTATAAATTGTGTACTCAAAACAATGTGGGTTAATCTTCACAGCTGATATTTCTAAAATAGCAAACTCTCACATCGCTTCGGTGCTGATAATAGTTGTTTATATAGCTTAGCGTATGATAGATAAAATAAAAATCATCTTATTTAGTTTCAATTTGCTTAGAAATAAAATAATTACGTTTAACAAAAACTTACACTTAACTTTCTAATAGCCCGCGGCAGTTAGCTCTCTCTTTTCAATACAATTTTTATTCTACAAATAAATAAAACACCCAGAGGAATATGCCAAGTTGCTTACTCAAAAATGGGGACATCCACGAAGATTTACGTTTAGTTACCCGAAAGAAGTACCTTCAGAAAAGATATGCAAATTTATTTTCATAAAGAGTCATGCACACATAACCACTTATACATACCATTATCTTACTGATAATACCAACAAATTCAAAAACCTTACAAGACCCAATTCTTTTTGTTTACAACGCACAAAAAACTTTTGATACTACACACAAAAAAAACGTGTTTCCATCTCGTCCATGGCATGAAAATGCAGCCTTATTAAACCCATTTGGAAAAAATTATCCTAAGTTTATGCCAAATATTTATTTTAATCATGCCAAATTCCAAAACCGTTAATTTCTCAGCCGACCTCTTTCATATTATCAACCTGCTTTGCTCCCTGTTCTAATGTCTACACCAACTGCAGGAAAAAAGCTTTTATTTGGCTGGCTACACCCCAACACATGGCTGTTTTTAAACGTGCTTTTTTTTAACACCAGATTTATTTTCCTAAGTATTTTATTAAGTCCTAAAAACCCATTTAATCTTTGCATTTAATTTATTAAACGCCTAACTAAATATATCCTTTCCATTACGCCATTTTTTTATAACTTTTATTTAGAAGACAACTGGCAAAGATCACGCTAAATGCTAAAAAAATTAGAAGCAAATGTGTTTTAAAATACTAGCTCCAACAAACAATTCAAATAAAAATATAGTGGGATTTATTACTCTCAGATTTTCTTTCCTATTTCTTTATTTCGCATTCTACTTTTCTTTTCTTCACTTTTATTTGATTAATTAATATCCCCTAGTGGTTTAGATAGATACAAAATATTTAAGGCAAAAATTTTAACAGTGATTTATTTTGAAAAGTTAGTTCTTAATAATGTTTACGAAGAAAAAATTATGATTTTAATCTACTTGATTAATATTTTATGTCACTTGTTTTAATTAAATTTTTTCTTAACTTTAAAAAAAATTAATGGGTCTAATTTATTAGAACTTTAGCCATCAGGTATTTTTTGATGCTAACAATTAAATTTCTTTTAAGGGATAGTATTATATAGGAAAACATTTAACCTTATTAGGTTTTTTAAATAAATAACCTTAAAAAACCCATCACAAAACAGAAATCTTTTAATTTTAAATACAGGGTGTTTCGGGAGAAGAGGGAAATATTTTGGGAACATGTTCAGAAGGTTAAAATAAGGAAAATTGACCCATATGATTTAATCCGATTTTTTACGGTCTCTGAAATAATCAGTTCTAAAGTAAAGTTTGGAGTAATTAAGAAGTTTTGTATTTCTAACTCCAGTTTGTAGGTATTTCATTGCTTGTCAATACCTAATTTAATTTACTGGTAGTTTTGACAAGCATGGTTGTCAGTTTGATTGATTCTGAGCGTTTCGACTCGAAAATAGAAAAGGTTCCATACGTAATGCCTCATACATTCACCAATAGGGAGTATGCTGACATGATATTCGTGTATGGTTTCTGTAATGGTAGCGCATTACGTGCTGTTGATGAATACCGACGTCGTTTTTCAAATCGAAGAGTTTCTAATCGAAAAGTTTTTCAAAAGTTTTTGCAAATGTTTAGGAAACAGGAATGTTTCCAAGGCTTAGAGAACCCAGGTGTTAGTACATACAAGGCGAATTACGAAAGAACTTCGATTAGAATCACATGTGGGCGTTTGGAAGACACTTACAAAAAACGGTTTTAAGCATTTCCTTGTTCCAACATCTTCAAGAAGGTGATTATGGCTTAAGCGTTCAATTTTGTGGATGGATCCAACAAAATCGAGGCCTTCATAAATACATTTTATATAGCGATGAATGACAATAACCGTCACAATAAACATCGGTGGTCAGATGAAAATCTTCATGCCGCGTTTGAACGAAACTTTCAACATCAATTCAATTTTAATGTGTGGTGTGGAATGCTCAACGACCAGTTGTTTGGTCCTTTTGTATTGAATGAGCGTCTTACTGGAGATAAATATTTACGGTTTTTGGAAGACCATTTAACACACATGATGAATGGTGTTCGACACCAACAGTTCTTTCGGCACGATGGAGCCCCGCTTATTTTAGTCGCCGGGTGCGTAATTTCTTAAATAATCATTTTCCTGATCGTTGGATTGGCAGAGGAGGACCTCAAGCTTGGCCACCGAGGTCACCAGACCTAAACCCACTGGATTATTGCCTCTGGGGGTGGATGAAATCACTAGTATACGAAACACGAGTAGAAACCGTGAAAGGACTCCACAATCGAATTTTTAATGCTGCAAATATCATTATAATCAATCCCCAAGCAATTCAACGCGCCACACGAGCGATTAACAAACGTACTGCAGCTTGTATTAAAGTTGGTTGGTTATTTTCGAAAACATTCTGAATTAGTGGAATTTTGTTATTTTACTAGTATTTGTTTGCGTTGCTTTTGAAATAAAAAATAGTTACAAAAAAAACTTTAGAACCGATTATTTCAGAGACGGTTAAGAATCGGATTGAAAAGGGCTTCCGAAACCCCTGTATATATTATTTTTTAAGTTCACTGTTTAATTTATGGATTAATTATTTACTTATTTTAGTGACCTTTTAAAAAATAGTTAACAGATTTTCAGTTTTAGTTGTTTTTGGAATCCCTTAAAACACATAGTTTTTAAATTACGTTACGTTTTTTGTCCCTTTCCTTTCTAAAAAACAATGTTCAGACATATATTATTATTTATTTTTTTGGTTTTTAATATTTAAAGATAAAATGTTTAAGAATTTTTTATGATAGGTTCTACAAAAATAAAACATTGACTTACTTATGTGCTTCTTCGGGCCATTTAAACTTAAGAGAAAATGCCACCTTATAAAAATTCAAGCATCTTCCTCTAGCCATTGTGACAAAAACTTAAAATGTTGACCTTCGGATAACAAAGTTTTTTTTTGTTAAAACGAGTGGTCTTTTAAATTTTTAAAATTTTTAGTAGTATTTAAATTAATGCATTAAATCTAATTAAAAAAAAGCCTTTGTGTGTAAGGCCCACTAACCTTAGTGAGTATAAACATACTTCATTAAACACAATAATTGGAATTAAGAGCTATGAAAACATGAGGGTATTGATATCAGGTCACCATTTTTTTCCAACCTCAAAAAACAAGTCTAAAACACCAAAAATACACGAAAAAACACCAGCAAGGTAAAGAAAGTTTGTTTTTTATTTTCCAAAGGTACATGTATTAGCAAAAGTCCATGAAAAATTAAAATTCACCATTAGAAGTGATTTGTCACATTGCGTTTTGTTTTCCTAAAATCAACTGATTTGGGCTAAATTTGGTACACTGAGGTTTTGGGGGTCGCTGATTACAAATTCAAAGTAAGACTTTTAAGATTCACATGGAGGACGAGATTTTTAAAAATCATTTCGCTTTAAGCTAGTTCCAAACCAAAACAATCTTTTGTGTATATTAGGTTTTCTATGATAAAATTGTTTATCATTAGTAGATCGCATTATTGAGTACTATTTATGGCTGATTTTCTATGGTGGTAATGCTTATAAATACACGATTTTCGAAAAATAAAGTTAACGTAACTTGACCTTACCCAAAACTTTAAAACATAAAATACTGTAATATTAAAAATCGCAAATTTACAGTACGTAAAACATTATGTACAGTGACTTCATTAATGTTTGTAAACCACGTGACCACGCGATTTTGGTTTGTAAAAGTGGCTCCACTGCTTGGTCTCTTTCCTATTTACAATGTTGCCACGATGGAAAAAAGTTCATAAAGTTTTTGCCGACAGTTATTTTTTTCTGTGACAATTTACCAGCTTCTAAACTCCGAACAAAGCAAAAAATGTGTAAATCATTATAACTAATTATAATAACCTCCTAAAATATTAAAATTCCAAAAAAATCAGAATCAGTGCAGGTTAGTGGTCGAAAGAACACACCTTTTATGAGGAAAAATATTAGTGTTGGCAACACAGCAAGCTCTGTTTCGACAGTAGACTTGACTGACACTACTGACAGACCATTGTTGGCGTTAGCGGTATTTGGTTTTTGGATAGTTTTTTTTTGGAAAAGTTGTAGATTTTTTTGATCAAATTATGTTTGAAAACGAACCTTACAACCTTAAAACAGTTCTTTTCAGAACTACTTTTTATATTTCGAGTTTTAAAGGTAAGTTACATGTGTTTTTGTTATTGAGGTTACGTAAATAAAACTGTTTTGTTTACTTTTAGAAAATGTTTAAAATGTGGACTGTGGAACAAGATGCCTCTATAATAATGGCACATTTTAGAAGTGCAACTCGTAATATATATTCTCATATTCATATTCTCATATTCTCTCCAAAGTTGCATGGACCAGTTTAGAGAAAGATTTCCCGACAATCTTGTTGTCCATCACAGACATGTGCTAATCAATGGCTTTGAAAACAAGAATTGCATTTGTAAGGGCAAGTCCACTGGAAGGCCTACCGTGCTTACAGAACCTGTTCTTGATATACGTGCTCGAATGGAGCACATTCCTAAGAAATCAGTGGAGAAGTTGTCTACTCAGTCCGGTAAAGATACTATTTTCAATAAAAATTTAAATTAATGTTTACAGCGCCAAATTTTTTTTTAGAAATGTTTGTTAGTTCTTGCCATAAAGCACTAACCAAAAACTTGGAAATGCATCCATATAAGGTCACAGTATTGCAAGAATTCCTTTCACCAGATTTTAGAAAGAGGGTGCAGTTTTGTCAATGGTTTAATGAGATTCTTAACAATGAATGATGTTTTGGACCGTACTTTCTTCTCTGATGAAGCGTGGTTTCATTTGCCGGTTAAAATAATCGGAATTTTTTGTACTTTGTTTTATCTTAATTTCTTTTAGCATGTAATAATTCTTCTAATTTTTTTTATTATGTAACTTAGGTAGTGTAATTTATGAATAATGTAAAAATAAATCTAAGTCATGTCCATCATTTTAAGTCAAGTAGTTTTATTTAAAAATGTGAATAAACTGTGTAAACTAATAGTTAATGTGAGTTGAATTTTCCTATTAAGTTTAAATTGACTAAATTCCAAAGGTATAATAAAATATATTAACGGATCTTCGCTAAACCCAACATAGTCAAGGGAACATGGCACCAAGAAAGGCCTTACACGAGGGATTTTTTGTGCAGTAAGATGGATTCAAATGCGGTTTCTTGCATTCGAATTGTATAAACATATAGAAACTTTGTAAAACAAATTTAATTAATGGGAAATAAAAAACTGCATTTTTGTATTAGAAAAATGCATTTTCGAAATGCATCTTAAAGTTTGCAACTATAAAAAAATTATAACTATAAAATAATGATGAAAATGGCTCGAATTTGTTACTCGGGGGTTTTCGAGGTCGTTGAACACTCATATGATATTGACAAGAGCCTGGGGAGTACCTGGTGCGCGCTAAGGATGGTGTAAACGTCATCTTCTAAAGTTTTACAACAAATCCTGCTAATGTCGGTCCAACTGTCGTAAAACTCCACTAGACCACGATTACACTATCCCTAGCGCGCACCAGGTGCTCCGTAGGCCCTAGCCAATCTCATAGTCAGCATGTCAGCGACCTTGAAAACTCCCGAGTAACAAATTCTTATTTTCATCATTATTTATCTAGTTATACATTTTTTATAATTGCAAACTTTAAAATGTAATTTAAAAATGATTTTTTTAACGCAGAAATGCAGGTGTTCATTTTCCAATAATTAAATTTGTTCACAAAGTTTGTAGACGTTGCGTTGATACGAATCGAATGCAAAAAAACCGCATTTAAATCCATCTTACTGCACAAAAAATCCCTCGTTTTCTTGACTAGAATTTTTTGTACCTAAATCTAGCAAATTAAATTATTGACAAACAAGAGACTCAAAACTAAATGCATACAAAAATTATCCAAAAAGGCTGTAATAACTTGGTTCAAATTACAATTACTTAAAAAAATGATAAATGGTAAATTTTCTAACCTTAAAAAAATGTTTTTGACATTTAAATATCGATTTTAAAATGCCCGGCGCCAATGAATATTTCTAGGGATATTTTCTTAAATTTTGTGCAACCTCTGAATAGGTAACCCGCAACATTTTTGGTCACGTGGTTTACAAACATTAATGAAGACCCTGTATATGAAAAAATTATTTAGGTAAGACGTATAAAAAAACATTTTATTGTGTATTGGGCTGTTTTTAAAAACACTATTAGATTTATTTTAGTTAATATCGATTTACTTAATAATTAATATACCCATAACTGTTTAATAATAAGAACTTAGTTATCGAATTTGCATAAAATCATCTTAATTTTTTATTTATGGATAGGCAATAGCGTTTATTTTTTCTATATCTTATGGTTTTTGTGAATAGTGACAAACTTTTCAAATGTTTAGTTGTTTTATTGGAAAATCATCTTTTCACTAAAAAAGCTACAAATATTTGTTGGCTCGTTCTGGTTGGCTTTTGTCAGAAAAGATGATTTTTCGTAAAAACAAGCAGACATTTAAATAGTTTGTATACTATCCAGCTATCCTTTAAATTAGCTAAAAAACACCTTAACCTTAATATATACAGTTTAAATAAGAGAAGAATATCTCGACATAATATCAACTTTTACCGCGTGCTATATCCTATATCTTGTAAAATTAACTTAAATTGTGCCAAAATAACTAAATTACAAGTCAGTTATATTAGATTTTTTAAAAATAGAGTATTGGCTAAGAGGATAGCATATTAAATGAGACTCGTTTTTAAACTATGCCAACGTTTATTTAATATTTTTTGACTTTTTTACGTTAAAAAATAAATGTATTTTAAAATTTTAATTTTATAAAACAAGGAAATTCAATCTGAATTTTTACTAATGAACAAAAAAGTAGCGCACAATATTGATATTTAAAATACAGTGTGTAAAAAGTATGATGCTCACTAATTAAATAGGCGAAAGTAGAGCTCAAAACAAGTCAAAAAGTTTATATGACATATGTGTCTAAATTTGACATAATTTTGTCTAAACGATGTTAAAGTTAGAACTTTAGAAGTAATTATTTCTGAAAATCTTAACAATTGGAAACTTTTGTCTTAATCACTTATTATTAGATCCATTTATTAATAAAATAAACTAAGTTTTAAATGTTTGAATCAACAAATAAAAAAAAAAAAAAACAAAAATAATTTTTTCCACAGTTAAAAAATTAAAAAACAATTGGCAACAGAGCTACCTAGAAGCCTTGTACGTGAAGTAAAGTACATTTTGCTCACCGACCCGCCAGCGATATTTTTCTTTGTTTTAAATTTACGACAACCGTAGGGCAAAATGTACCAAAGATTTTTTAAAACGGAATGTGTGCAACCGAGAAATCTTATTCTTTAAGCAAAATTAAAAAGGGCTGCCTGAAAACATAATTATTTTGTGTTCTTAAAATGGATATTTAGCCTATTCTTTTGGCAAGTACAACTATTTTTAAATTAAAAATAAAAACTAAACAATGATTATTTATTGTTTTTCACTTAAATTTTATTTCAAATTAAAAATAAAAATAAATTGCAAGAAATAATTTTTATAATTTGTATGTAAATAAACATTAAAAAAAATGTAAATATGCAAAACCTCGCAAAAAACGTTCGACGTTCCGACGCGCCGCGATGAAACGAGCACGGTGTTGCCAACTTTTAAGTTTAAAAGGCCATATTTCGAAAACAATTAACTTTTGACCCATATGTTCTTGGCTTTTTCGACTAGTTTTGAGCTTCACTATCGCCCATTAAAATCGTGAGCATCATACGTGTTACACCCTGTATATTTTATTTAGGCATTGTTTGTATTGACTTGGGTATAATGTTTTGAGATTCTAATGTTAATATTCAGGTTGCAATTTGCGATAGTGGAGTCGGCCTCGTTTGTGAACCATCAGTATTTTGTTTGTTGGTAGAAAACTGTACTTTAGGTTTAGAAACCATGTATATCGATTTTAAATTTTCAATAGTGTTTGACGTAAACAACCATAACTAATATGCTTACTAAATACATTTACTACTACCTTTTGATGCGAAAAACAACTGCATAAGATTAGGTAAATAAAGGCTACATAATTTTTCTTGACGGTTCTGGTTATAAATGATATAAGCTATTTTCTTGGTAATAATGTGTATAACCTCAGCTCGAGTTTGTTTGTTTATGAAGTTTTTAAATATTTGTTGGATAATATAGCCCAAACAGACGGCGGCATGATTTGTACTGTCTTCTTGCTCACTTCTCTACTTTTTCATGCAATTTAAACACTATAACCAGCCAATTTATATTTTTTTAACTAAAATGTTTTCTGTTATTTGGTCACGCCTACAATTACCTCTGTATGGAAATTATTATTGTTTTTTATTATACATTTTAACACAGTAAGTTTTCTTATAAGGTAAGTATTTTAGAAATATATTTCTTTATAAAAATGGTACAATTATTCAAAATACGCTTCGTGCTTGCCATTTTTCTGTGATTTGTAGGACCATTAGAGCCATGACTTTTATTATTTGGATAAGTGGAAATGTGGTATAAATTTATTTATATCTTCGACGTGCAACTTTATGAAAGGGCATAAAAACATATGTAAAGTTAAAGAAATCCTTAAAAATAAATTTATCACATTTTTTACGACTAGTATCCTGTTAACAAAGACAAGGTTTACTTATTGTTTCAGTAATCTAGGTGCACTGTAGTACTTCATGTCAAGTTCCAACTTGACGCACGAAGTGTGTATTTACGCAAAACATTTTAATATTTTTTTCCCTTATAATAACTTTGTTTTCGTCCCACATTAAGGTATAAGATTGGGTGTGTAAATTCATAAGGGCATCCTAATTACCTGTAAAAAATTAGGAAAGTTATGTCAGGTGGTTTCTGAGATATTTAATATTGAAACTTGCCCATTTTACTAGTAAGTGAACAACTGACTATCTGACTGACTTAATGACTCATAGAATTCGCAGAAAATGCGAACAAGATGTAAGCGAATTACAAATAGGTTTTTGTGAAGGACTGAGTGCCAGGAAGGCCTTGTTTGCACTGTTTGTCTTATTGCAAAAATGCAGAGATCAACAGAAAATTGTATATCTGTGCTTCATAGACTATACTAAAGCTTTCGACTTTCGATGCCCATAATCTTTATGAACAGTAAGTGGCATTTGTCAAACTGAAAAACACCGAAACAAGTACCGTACCTATAGGGTGTGACGTCAGACAAGGGTGCGTACTTAGTCCCATGCTCTTTAACATGTATTCAGAAGTTATTTTCCAAAACGCTTTGGACCAGACAGAGGTCGGTCTAAAAGTCAATGGGAAACTTGTAAACAATCTAAGATATGCCGATGACACAGTGATAATTGCAGACAGACCTGAAGGGCTGCAACGCCTAATAGAACGCATATCGATTTCCGGTGACCCAACGGGACTAAGGATAATATCTCAAAAACAAGTACACCAATAAAGCACATCACAAAATTTAAATACCTAGGAATTTGGATTAGCGAGAATCTAAATCCTGAGATAGAAATTAGATCCCGCATAGAGCAAGCTAGAGCCAATTTTATTAAAATGTTAACGAATAAAACACTTAATTTAAACATAAGATTTAACTTTGTTAGATGTTATGTGTATTCCACGTTACTGTATGGAGTCGAGGCATGAACGCTAAAAGTCAGCAGTATTAACAAGCTGAATGTTTTTGGGATGCGCATTCCATGGACCGACCATATCACCAATCCAGAGGTCCTACATAGAATAAACAAGGACCGAACAATCCTCGAGAAAATAAAAAAGAGAAAGACAGCTTACCTTGACCATGTCATGAGGCAGGACAATTACAGTTTCCTGCAACTGATTATGGAGAGCAAGATTAAGAAAAAACGTGGTTATGGACGTAGATAGTTCTCTTGGGTAAAAACCATAAGGGATTGGACAGGCTTAGATTCAAATTCCCTGCTAAGAAAAGCCCAAGACAAAGACGAATTTGCCAGAATTGTTGCCGATCTTCATTGAATAAAGAAAGCACTTGTAGAAAACGAAGAATGACTCATCAAAATTATGGAGCGTTTTTCGAGGGAGTAGAAACCCAAAATTTAGGAAGTAAGTAGGCTTTAAATAGAAGACGAAAAATAAAAAAATGTTTTTTTTTTATTTGGAACGCCCAGAAACAGTGGTAGAAGTATCATGTATTTAGGGGATACTTTAATTAAAGCTATGATTTAAGCCGTAGTTTTTAAGTTAGTTTTGTATTACTTAAAAATGGTTAAAAATACATGACTAAACAAAACGTTTTTAAAAAATATGCTACATTTTATCTGTATACAGTTACAAGTTTTTTACCTATCTGTGTTTATAAATAAAAAAAACTATATTAGTTAATAAAAAAACTGTTAATAGTACACACAGACCAGTACAAAGTTACCAAATTAAGAAAGAGTGGAACAGCGAACTGTGGATAGAACCAGGTTTAATTCTAGATCTCAGTATTTAAAGAGGACGAGATTTTTAGATAAGAATTTGGCCCTTATTTTGCGCAAGTGTTTTTGGCGGAATTAATAGTTTCAGTAAAAAAATCTCTTTCTAGATGTGTTCGGTTTGTGTATTCTAAGACAGCCTGTTTTGCCAATCGCAGTTAGGTATATATTTTTAAATAATATGCATTAAATTTATCAAAAAAAAATATATATAAATTATAACTTTGTATACATTTAAAATATATTTTTTTTTAAATTAATTAATTATTTGTTTTTAAGTCCGTTTTGATTATCCTCTTAGATTTTACCTCACACTTTTAAATTTTTATAGTTTTCTTGCATTAAACTTTTTTTATTGGTGCTTAAGCACAATATTTCTTGAACATATTGCTGCAGCTTTTTTTGCCAAATATATAGGGAGGGCAATATTTCTCCTGCATCTGCAGTAAACGACAAAAAAAAAAGAAATAAGATCAGATCACATGACTGCGGTCCATAACTTTAATAAACCATATAAAGTCAGCAGCGATTTTGACATATATACATATACAAAGAGAGCACCTGCATCGCTTTCCAGAGAACTGGTTTAATACTCCGATGGATCAGAGATAAATGATGGAAGCCACTTTCCTTTCTTAATATTGTTCGATATAAAAGCTAACTAAGTTGAAAGACCAAATTTTCCCTGTTTTAAAATTTTATAAGTAATTGAAGAAGGAGTTTACAAATAAATCAAATTTCTCCATTTTAGTAAACAAGAAAAAAATGCATGCAATAAAAACTTTACACAAGAAAAATTTTAAACTGTGAAATTGCCTTAATAATTTTAATTGTTAGGCAGCCGTAAAAATATAATTTTAAATAAGTTTATTATAACCTGCAATTTAGCCCCAAAAATGAAGTAATGAAAGCCCTCTAGGGTATATTTTTTCAATGAAATTAAACCGTAAAAATATATGCAATATTTATTTAATTTAAATTAACAATACATTTTTTGACTGGTGCTATCGAATTCGAAGTATTAATCAGAATAACTAAAAGTTTGTTTTTGTCATTTTATTCATAGCAGAGCCAGTTACAAACAATAACCAATTTTGCAAAACCATCGATATAAATAAATTTTAAATATATTCATTGTTATTTAAATAAAAACTAGATAGTGTACACATACATTTTGTTCGCACTTTTTAATGACCAATGCAGACGCGATTAAAATCGGGAGATCCATCCTCCGTGACGCCCAAAATTGAAACACACATTATTAATTAAATTATTGACTCGTGTGGGGGCTTTTTTCCATATACTGCATTAATAATATTGCTTTAATGATATGGATTGGGTAAGGTACCTTAACGCAGAAAAATTGAAAAACGTTTTTGTTGCACCATTTGGTTTAAAATACTACAAATAGTCCAGTAAATGAAGGGACAGGGCTGTAAATAAATCTGTACAGTTTTCCCTTGTGGTTAGTTTTCGCTAGTTAGTTTTAGTTTCCGCTAATATCTGCCAAAATATGCGAATTGGAGAATTTTTGTTTTTACATACATTTTAAATACTTGGTTTTATGTATATTTAGAGTTGCTATTTTTGCTTTATTTCTAAGCATACCTAAACTTTTATTTAAGTAGGTTTTAGGTCTCAAGGAACATAAAAATTATTTATGATCTATTTGAAAAAATACACCCTTAGGGCACAAAAGTTATTTTAACAAAATAACTTGGTTAAAGAAGTGCTTAATTAACCACAATTAACTAAAAACATCTATGTAAATAAGAGGTCAACGTTTTGTCATATTGATTTATTTTTTATAAAAACATTAAAGATAAAAACGTTTTAATTTCTATCGAAAACAATAAACAATAATTTACCCTCTACCATTAGAATAAAACTATGTAAATAATTTATTCGTATTTATTATATACAATAATATAAGCAGTTAATTATTCGTCCACAAATTTGGAAAAAGAACAAGAATTCGACAATTTTTCAATACAAAGCTTTGCAATTTTTAAAAAAAAAATACCTTTTTAATTATACTTACCTGAAAATACTACATTTCCAACTGTGTATAAAATACAGTAAATATGACATTTTCAAAACAACGCACGGAATTTTTTTTTCTGGATCCCTCTTTTCGTGCGCTTATACAAAAATCCATCCATGGAAACTGGAAACATATTTTATTTTCTGTCAGTGAAATTTATGCCATTTTCAAAAAATGAAGTCAGATTTGGAAGAGAATCCGGATATTCCCGATATTATATTAAACAAGGAAAAAATGAGTGCAGATTTATTACCGGGTAAAACCGGGGAAATATGAACATGAATATCACATTTTTACCGAAGGCGGACCCCGAAAAGAATCAAAATTGTGAGTGACGATATCCTTCAGTTTTTTTTTCCCAAAAAACCCAAAATTTCATGAAGTCATCCACCTTATGGAGTCGATTCTCCGTTAAAGAATTGTTTGGCAATAAAAGAAAATACTGACAACCAATATCCAAATTTCATCGCTTTTTTGAAACGAAAGCTGTAGGATATGTACCAAAAACCAAGGCCCTTTTTAATTTGAAAAGGTAACAAATTTTTATGGAAAATTTTCTACCAGCAAAAGAATTTAGTTTCATTTTCCCCATAAGAAAGAGATGATTTAATACGTTTGAGTTTAGACGATGTGGAAGAAAACGTTTCCTTGTCGTGTTCTTACGAGATAAAAAAACTCCAGGTCAAGAAGTTTTACCATAACCAATGAAAATTGCAAATTAATCCCTGTACCCCTTTAGCGTAAAACGCAGATGTCCGCCCTAAAAATATGGAAAGTAGAAGATTATTTTGCATACCAAAAACCAAAGATGTCACGCTCAACCTGTTGGGTGCCATAATATCAGGGGAAATTTTCCAAAACTTATTGCAAATATTTAAAACTAAAAATCCGAAGAATATACCGGACATGGGCTAAGGCGTTCTTCGGCTACCATGTTGTAAAAAAGCGGCGGTTATTTGCTCACTTTGAAACAGGAGGCTTTCTTCCAATGTAGGAGAAGGAAAAAGAGGAGTCCATACAAGAAAATTGGGAATATGCCAAAATTTTTTTTAGGCCTTGTACAAAACTACAAAATCTGTAACAGTCAATCAAGAGAACCAAAACAACACAAACCCCTCCGCTTCAACAACTTTAGTTCAACAAAAAGAAATACAAAAGGGATTGAGCTCAAACAATAATACGAATTGTACAATAAATATAACCATTAATCATAACGGCTTTTGTCCAAATTTATTTTTTTTTTAGATTTAATTAGCTTGTAATTTTTTTTTGGTAATTTGTTTTACTGTTAAAATAAAAACAAATAATCGCAATTTTCTTGAATCATTTTTTGTGATGTTTTTTGTTTATGTTGTTTTTAGGTACCTAAGTATAAGAAAAAATATCGTTCATTACACGTCTAGAAATGGATTTTTCCGTTCTTGCATGACTTCCCGTCCCGAGAATTTGTCACACGCGCACAGAAAAATCGTCATTTCCGTACTGGTGTCACTTATCCTATTTTTTATAGCTATATATCTTAAAAACAATTAGCTTCTTACTTTGCTAAAGTATTACACATAAATCAAATTTGAATTTATTTTATTTTAAAGTTATGGGGACAGACTAATAGACTAAGTGAATTGGAATATTAAAGGCAATAAACTGCTGTTCTTATGAAAATTATGTAAGGTAATCTTTTTTAAACATTACTTTACCAAGTAGGGAATATTTTGCTGATGATCTTTTCCTACTTCTTAAGTTATCTTTTTTGCTTCATAGTAGCAATAACAAAGACGCGTCCCATCGCTTAACGGCTCTGTTATGTAACAGAAATATAGCATCGTAGCACTAAATGTCTTATCATTGCTTTTATCTCCTTTAGTTCATTTAAAAGCCAATATCTAGGTCTAAAGTTTAAAAGGACTGTCTATGCACCGGCGTGGCCTAGACGTTTATGTTCAGTAGTCAGCATATGTTTTACTATAGAGTTATGAGATGGTGGCAAAATTGGATGCTTTTGCTAAATGGAAATTTAAGCTCTTTCCAGTTATCTTCTTACGCACAAGAATACGTCAATTTAAAAAACAAAAGGCTTAAGGGCTAATAAATTTTCATTTAAGAGTGTTTTTTATTTTAATTCTTTGACTTCTTTTTGAAAATATATATCTTGTAAAATTCATAAAAATCTTTGACAAATAAAGAATTGAAATATTAATTATTGTTTGTTTTTGTAATATATACAAAACAAAGAAAATAGGCAAGAACGCAATAATGTCTTAAGAAATTTGAGAACTTTATGAATTTATCATTGCAGAATTCACCAGTTTTGGTATCGTAATATCAAACTCATGTTATTTTACGTTTTTTTATCGCTTTTCCAATTTATAAATTAAACTTATCAGTATGCAAATCAAATTTATCATACTAAAAATGCGGGACCATCAAACCAAAAACTGTGTTTTTTGGTTTTAATATGTTTTCAAATCCAATTTAAACAGAGCTTATGTATTAGAGAAACACGATTTGCAATAAAAACAGACCAATGAGAAGCGTGCGAGCGAATCCAACACAAAAAGATCATTGAATATCTCCATAGATACACACTAACAACCAAGCAGTTCTAAAGGGTATGCAAGTCAGAGGTACAAGTAATTAACAAGTCCAAAATTACACAAAGTTTAAAGCAAATGCTCTAAATAAATTAGCAGCGTTGAGGCGAAAAAAAATTAAGTGTAGGTATTGAGAAATAATAACTTCACTGGCAACTAGCCGCTAAAAAAAGTTAACTAAACTTGGAAGTAGTTAAAAAATTGGCAATTTAAAGAGAATACACATGGGTTGAAACAATGTAACTAGACCAAACGACTCAGGAACGGCATGACTTGTAAAAGGGCCCTAAAAACATATAGGGAGCCTAGACTATCTCGGGGATGTGATAGACGAATATAGCCAAAAATTTTAGGTAATTATTACTTTAATTTGTAAAAGGTTAAAAGGTGTTAGAAGGGTAGAGGGGATTACCTGAATATGACTTTATAGTTTTAGACTCGAAAAAAAATGTGAGGTTGGGGGGTTAAAAGGCTTTTTGGGGGGTCGCTTCGCAAGCGCCATTGTTAGTTTTAAAAAGGTTTTAAAATGTTTTTTTAGGTATTAAAGGCATAATTTGAATTCGGCTAAAAATTTATTTGGGGCCATATGTTTATGAAAAATGCAAAAAAACCGTTAAAAATAGTTATTTTTTGAAATGTTGATAATTATTCCCAAAAATATTTTTTCCATTTTTGTTATTGCAAAAATAGGTTTTACCTTAATTAAATGAGAGGTTCTAAAAAGATGATCGATAATTTTTGCTAAGATAATTGAGTTTTACTGTTTTTTTACACCCCTTAATCTAGTAGGCTATATATTTTTTGTTTATAAATATTTTTGGTATAACAAACTGTTTTTTACTTTTTCAAAACTTATATTTTACTATTTTAGATCAACAAAGTAAAAAAAATAATATTAAGTCCTTTGTTTGAGCCTTGAAAAAAGGTACTTTTTGTCAATAAACAATTGGTGCCGGAGCGCTCCCTGCATAAGTTAATAATTTTAAACCAAGAAATATGGAAAGCTGGCTTCAAAACAAATATTTTAAAAAGAGGTATTTTGTTTATTTAAATTCCAAATATTAAATTTGCAATAAACATCCAAAAATAAAAAAAAATTAATTTTAAATTTTTTCCAGAATCATACCTTAAAAAAACCTAAAGATTCGGTAATTTAAATGTAACTCGAAAAATATTATATTCAGATGAAAAAATTATGTTACTTAAATTAGGGGTCTTGTAAAAATACATAGTTTATGTCCCATAAAGTTTTGTGTATCGTTAATAGTTTAAGATATTGACGCTTTACATTTAAAAATCGTTAATATCTGAAATTATGCCTTCTTGATTCTTTGCTGTTTAACCTCCAATATAACTAGATTTGTGTCCAGCAGAAAAAATACTCCAGAAAATTCTATACCCACACCCAGCACTCACCACTTTTTTTGTAGGCCTGTGTAATCAATTAAACTTAATTTTATTTATATTTAAAAATTTTTATCTGAAACCCTATTAGACGACATATCAATTAATAAATCTAAAGCTAAAATTTTAGTTTCAGTTTCAGATAATATATTAATTGATCTCTCGCCAATACCATTTTAATTGGAGGATTCATATACACCAATCTGCCTTCAGATTTATTAATTGATATGTCGTCTAATAGGGTTTCAGATAAAAAATTTAAATATAAATAAAATTAAGTTTAATTGATTACACAGGCCTACAAAAAAGTGGTGAGTGCTGGGATTTTCTGGATTTTTTTTTCTGCTGAACACAAATCTGAAGTAAATATTGGAGGTTAAACGGCAAATAATCAAGAAAAGGCATAATTTCAGATATTAACGATTTTTTAAATGTAAAGCGTCAATATCTTAAAAACTATTAACGATACACAAAACTTTATAGGACATAAACTATGTATTTTTACAAGACCTTTAATTTAAGTAGTATAATTTTTTTATCTGAATGAAATATTTTCGAGTTATAATTAAATAACCGAGTTTTTAGGATTTTTTTAAGTATGATTCTGGAAAAAATTGAAAATTAATATTTTTTTATTATTGAATGTTTATTGCAAATTTTAAGTAATTCGGAATTTAAATTACAAATAACTCCTTTTTTTCAAAATATTTGTTTTAAAGCCCGCTTTTTTTATTTCTTGGTTTAAAATTATTAACTTATTCAGGGGGCGCTTCGGCTCCAATTGTTTATTGACAAAAAAGCACCTTTTATCAAAGCTCAAAACGAAGAAATTAATATTTTTTTTTTTATTTTGTTGATCTAAATTAGTAAAATATAAGTCTTGAAAAAGCAAAAGACAGTTTGTAATATCTAAAATATTTATAAACAAAAAAGATACAGCCTACTTATATATACAGTAAAACTCAATTATCTTAGCAAAAAATTATCCAATTATGCTTTAGAAGCTCTCATTAAATAAAGAAATAAAAAACCTATGTTTTGCAATGACAAAAATGGATAAAAATATTTTTGCAATAATTATCAACATTTCAAAAAATGGCTATTTTTAACGGTTTTTCATAAACAAATGGACCAAAACAATTTCAGTCGGACTCAAATTATAGGTTTTTTTAATACCTAAAAAAAAACATTTTGAACGTGTTCCTCTAAAATTAACAATGGCGCTTGCAAAAGCGAAAAACAGGTTTTTAGCACTTTTAACCCTCCACCCCCCACCCCTGCACACTTTTTTTGTGTCTTAAACTATGTAGTCATATTCAGGTAATCACCCTCTATATTTTCTTATATCATTCAACCTGATACAAATTAACGTCATAAACAGCCCTTATTTTTACCTACAGACTGGGCTAATACGATAAAAGTCTATTTTATATCTATAGGTAGTGTGCTGCGTTTAAGCACAGCTTCCTGTAAAATAAGCAAAGAGAAAGGCTATGGTATGGTTAGTAATTAAATAAGTGACCGGCAGTAAACACCATGTGCTGTTGAGTATGATTCGGAATTTACGTTAAACTGTAGGTCCTGCCTAAATAGCACTACCCAAATGTTAATAAGGTGTAGTTAAGAGGTAGTAGTTATTTGTATAACTTTTGTGGTGACACTATCACTTTGTCTAAAAGGTGAATTAAAGTTAGTTAGGTAAAGAGTTGAGCATCGAAACACTCGGCATTTATGGTGTCTAGTATTACTAAGGCTTTGTAGAAGCTTTTGTTGGGTATTATAAAGATATAAACACCTAAAGTAAGAAAACGGCATATTGATATTTACGAGAAGGTCAAAAATCTCCTGATCTTATATTTGCATTAATAAATAACCAGAAAAAATAGCAATTTTGTGTTGTCCCAAAAAAACAGGGTTATTTTACTGGTATGTATCCAGTAAAGCATTATTAAATACGATCCTGGATAATCGAAAGATAAATGGGCTTTCTTTTCTAGGTTCGTCGTTTTACCGCAGGCCCATTTGAACTGGCTTGTTGCCCGTTAGGCGACACGGAACGCATTCTTTACGACATTTTTCTTCCGGAACAAGTGGAACAGAAGACATAAAGACCATAATTTTATTTTATAGGTGTCCTTGCACTTCCTTTGTCGCGCATATTACTTATGCTGACAGAAAAGCTAAAATTTTAGGGTAATATTCTCGCATTTAAATATTATGACCGAATGTGTAAATTTTTGTTTGTTTAAGAAAACAAGATTATTTGGTAATTGTCTGGTTTTATTTACAACCAAAAAATAACTTCGACATTTCATTAACACTTGTTTAATGAAATTTCGAAGTAATAAAACGAAAAAACATAAACGCTTTTTTTACTGGAGATAGTTTGGTTTTAACGGGCCAGAGTAATCCTATGGCAGAAACAAATTGTGTTCATGTTTATTATTTTAGATTTCCTTATGCTTAGGAGGCAAAAAGAAGTTGCTAGAATATTGTTAAAAATTATATTTTCCTAAAAATGTTTTTAAATAATCACAAAAAAGTCTGTCATGCAAATTATAATTTTTTGTGAAAATTTTATAGTAAAATTAATTAAAAGCCAAAAAAATCAAGTCGGAGTTAAGATCTCCAAAATAACTGAAACCGATAAGAACTTACTGACAGTAATGCTTACACTATTTATTTCTCGCTTAAAATATTAAGTTGATTTAGAATATAAAAATAAACAAAAATATATCGTAAGGTATATTAAACACCTTAATTAAATACTTTGCTGGTATATTAAGTTTTTATTACAAGAAATTTATTATTTGTAATAAGTATTACATTTGTCAAAGATTTGTTAAAGTTAAAGTTGAATTCGACTTTGTGTGAGATATATTGCAGCAAGAAAGTAACGTTTTTGATCTGGATAATTCTTGGCCATAATTGTTCTAACTGTAATATTATTTTGAATAAAATTTAATTTATAAATAGGTTCATATTTTTATTTTGAATGTTTACAAATTCCTGATCGGTAAGTGATTACTTATCGATCAGGAGTCGGTTAGTATTCACTTACCATCAGTAATTTGTAAACATCACTTACAGATGACATAATCTAACCAGTTAAGTGGCTGTATTACCTGAGCATGCAAAAATATACAGACAGGTCCAGCGTAGTAGAAACATAGGCAGGGAACTGATGAACTTGAACCGAATCTCAGTTTGTAATATGCTTTCGGACGGGTGTGTTGTATGATTTATTTATGTGGTCTAATCTGTTGAGAAAACAGTTGATACTTAAAACCGTTATTTATAAATGGTGAATTAAATACCAACAGCTTTATTTATCAGTTCATTAATTGCCAAAACAAGATAAAAAGTAAGTTCTCTAAACACAACACTCATTTCTAAAATTAAAATAGTACGCAATAAAAAAATAAATAATTATAAACATAAAAAATACTCTAAAATGAAATTATAATCAATATTCAAACAAACCTCTTTCTTGCGCAAGGCAATATACCAGACGATCGTAAAAACCCCGTCTAACGTTTGTTAGCATATTAGGGCTGATAGTTTGAAAAGCTTCTTGATTTTTATTCAAAATTCTTCTAAATTATTACCCCTATCATGACCATAAATCTCATTTTTTAAATAACCCCACAAAAAAAATCATTAGGAGCAAGGTCTGGTGATCTCGCGGGCCGCAAAATGGTTCCACGTCCACTAATCAAACGGTTGGGAAACGTATTGTTCAAATATCCTTGAACAATACGTCCATTGTGAGCGGGACATGATTTTCCTTGGAAATACCATTTTACAATTTGAACCTTTTCACGAAGTTCGTAAACGTCCATTATTATTTATTTTTAGCCTGCGGCTGCAAGAAAGCAAATAATATTTATATTCAAAATTAAATCTTTAAAAACATTCAACATTTATCGCATCGTTTTTGCGAGTTTTGTTTGCTAGCTCGAGTCAGGCGAATGTAAGTCAATTCGCCTAAGTGATTCCTATGTTTCTACTACAGTGGACCTGTCTGTATATAAACGTTTGTTTTGATTGGTTTAAAATGCGGTTTTATTTTTTTCCAATATTTTCAAAATTTTCTCTTTGTCGAAGACATGTTCGAAAATTTCCAATATTTTCATTTAAAATAGTAGTCCTCGCATACTAGATATTCTTAAAAGAAACTTTTTTTTATAATGTTTACATATAAATATATATATATTGGTTTTTTATATTGTTTGCATATAACTGCTTTTGGCAACAAGAGAGATCAGTTTCAAAGCGACGGAAACAGTGCCGGTTAGTGGCTAACAAAACTATAATAGAGCGCTCAACTTTCTACGACATTATTCAATCTGTCAAAACTTCTTAAGTTATTTTTATAGTTGATGGTAATTTCCTTGACACTTTAGTCTTTTAGCAAAGTTGTTAGGTAAAGGATGTACCCAATCCGAGTCTTAACCCTGGAATAGCGAAATTTATTTGCTCGAAGTTGAAATTAAATTTTAGAATCCAAAAAAATCAATTAAAAACAAACATAATAGCGTTATTTTATTTTAATTGTTTTCTGGAGTCATTTTAAGAGCAATTTTTTTTTTATTTTGACTTTAGTTTTCTGTAAGATGGTACTATATATATTTATGTAACGATTTACATTTTTGGTATCGTTGTTTTAAATATTGATTTTTGTTTATTTAATTAATTTACTTGCTGGCTGCAAAACAATATTAAATATAATCGTTATGACTTATGACCTTTGTCCTTTGAAACAACTTAAAGGCTCTGCACTTCTCTTTTTTATATTAACAGTGTAAAAATTTAAATTTTTGTGCTAAAAAAAAATTATATATAAAAGATCATTTTAAATGTTTTCTTAAAATGTTTTATGCAAAATATAATTTTTATATTACATTTTTCTTGATCAGTCCTATTACTGTCTTAAAGTCATTTACGTGATTTTCTATGTCCGTCAATTTTAACATTAAAAATAAAAACAAAAACCCTGTAGCGTTTAAAGCTACAAGTTGTTTTTTTATATAGTTTTCTTCATAATAATAATATTATATTCAATTAGTATCAACGGCAATTAATTATTTTCTTATACAATAAAATTTAACGATTTCTAAACCTGTTTTATTAAGTAATAATTGCGCCACCGCTCCCCTTTTCCCACGTGAGCCTGCTTGACTAAAGCCGTTTCAGATCACTTTACTGATAACGCTTCGATATGTGGGTACGATTTTCGGGTTTCAGGCAGCGATATTGACCGGCGAGACAGCAGGTTCTCTTTTCCTGCTCAGGCGGTTTTTTGCCTAATGGTGGTTCTGCCAAATTCACGTGTGATGCATTAAAAATTTACATATTTTCTTGTGGTATGGCGTGCTATGGTCAACTGGTGATGTTTTATCAGGACTATTAACGGTTGATTTGCAAACGGGTATGTTAAAATTCTAATATAGTGATAAATGCTATTTTCTTTCCATTTTCAAATCTAATTTTATCCAAGTCATCTTGCTAATTTTGGGTGTTTTTATAGCAGTGTGCAATGTTCATTTCCTCTGTAGGGTAGCCACTGACTTCTTCCGTTGGTAGCCTGTAACCCCATTTATGGTGAGTTAACTCATACTTAAAATACCCATAAATATCTGTATATTACTAAGTTTATTGTCACTATGAATTGTTTGGTCTTTAGTACGAATTTTAAGGGTTTCCTAATACTGTTTTTCTTCAAACAGGGTTTTTATGGTTTTTTCGTTTTGGCAAATTCATCCAGTTTCGGCAATAGTTCCTGTATGGTTTGGCTCTTCACGTGACCACTACCAGTGTAGAAGCAGGGCGTCGTCCAGCAGCCATTTTGTCCGAAACCAACAGGAAAACAGGTTTTACCTTTCCTTTTTTTATGGGGAATACCAACATCTGCGCGCCAAATTTTTTGTTTACCTATTTATTTTAGAAGAAATTGAAGTTTTATTATTATTTTTTTAAAACTAAGTAATTAACCTACATTTGATGACATGTTTCTCTTTCATTATAATATTGTTTGTAAATAATGTAAAACAAGTATCAAAATTGTAAGAACCGATCTGATAGGGAAATTAATTTTTTAGTTGATTTAAAAGGGGGTTATTTGCGCTTATAATATTACGGATGCTTGGTCAAGTACACGGTATTATGCGTATTTCATCAAGAATAAAGATTGCGTTAATTTTAATAAGAAATAATGCGTCAGGGAAAGGTTCGTTTATAAATTAATTAAATTATATTTTTAATGGTTCATTCCTTAAGAATATGAATAAAAACCATTTATTTGAACTGACTGTTTATGAATTTAAATTCCTACCTTGGTGAAATTAATAACAACAGCTTAACCTCTAAACTTGGTTAATTTCGGTGTTTCCAACCAAGTTAAATTCTAATTGAAAGTAACCGAATAAAAGGAAATACCGTGGCGCCCATCTATTTTTCCTTAATTAATTATCTTACCTTAATTAGGTACATCGTACTCACGACATTACTGCTTTACCAGGCGAAGAGCTAAGCCGAAGCAAATGTAACCTGTTCTGTAAGTGTTACAGAATAGGTTACGTTTCAACCCTTAAGGGTTTAAATAATATATTTTATTATCCATGTGTTTAAAACGTTTGCTACCGGGGGTCATGTTGTGTTTCGACCTCATAGACCACAATATTTAGGTAAACTTCTATTTGGGAAAACAAAGGCACGTGTATACCATTCAAAAAACACTTATACTGGATGCTACACCCAGACCACCTGACACACATATGAGCCGAAGCATTCCACAGACCGTGTTTAAAAACAAAACTGCTACAGTAACCCTGAATTTTTAAACTAGCATTTAGTTTTATAATGTACCCGGCTTACATTTGAGTGGGCGGTCTATTTTAGTAATTGTACTGGCTCATATATGAGCCGCTTGGTCCTTAACACCTCCTTTTGTTACAATATTTTAACTTTATTTTAAAGTATTTATAATAGCCTTGTTTGATATTTTTAATCTCTTACGTTATAGGTTTCATTAATAAAATGTGGTTAAAACACCGTAAGCAGCAAACTTAATAAAACATATAAATTAAAAACCTTGTGTCACTTGTGTACCAAATTTTATTCTAAAAAAAAGATTGACACATACAAAGTACAATTTTGTTTTGGCCAGTGCATAGATTTTATCAGTTGTTTACTTGAAGGCAACAAATTTCTTTCTATTAGTGTTACAGATAATGATGCAAACTCGCAAAAATAGGGTTAACTTATTAAAAATCAAAAAATTTGTAAAATAATGTGACAAAGCAAAAAAAAAACTTATTATCAAGCACAAAACGCGAAAAAAAATGACAATGACAGTCTAAAAGTTTTAAGGTTATATTTCTTATTTTTTCATTTGTGTAAACAATCAACGTTGCTAAAATGAAATTTAATGCTACGTTTACACGCTTGGCAAGTTGCGACAAGGCTTCACAAAACGCGAACGGGGTGTTTGGCTTGGCTTGCGTGAGCTTGCAAGAGCTTGCCGCCGATCCGGGCAGGTGTCGGTTTTTGAACACAAATCAAAGAAGTTTGCGGCAAGCGCTTGGAACTCACTAACGCAATCGCAAGTGTGTAGACGGCATTCAAGCGTTTGTAAAGGCTTGGAGTTTGTCGGCTCTTGCCAGGCCATGGCAAGCGTGTGAATGTAGCATAAAGAGGTGATATAATATAAACATTAAAAAGTTAATAGCAGTATCATCCAAATTTAAAGACTGTTGCTTTTAGATATCAACCATCTTTTTTAAGTGTAAAAAAAATTCCTAAACATTTTTTATAAAATAATTATTATTTTTATCTTTTACAAAAAAAAACTGACAAAAAAGAAGAATCGGTAAAAGTATTCTAAGATAATCGTTTGGTAAATGTTTTTGCTTTACAACTTATTAAATTGCTCTCTGCGTATTATCAATTTAACGAAAAATCTTTAATAATTTATATTAAGCTAATGTGTAAATTAATTTATTAAGGTGGATTTAAGATAAATAATAGATTGCAGTAAATGGATAAAACATGATTATTAACTAAGGCTGGACTACTCAGATCCGACTAAATGAATACAAAGTTTTATACTTGAATTTTTTCGGATATGCAGTTATGTCAAAAAGCCCAAAACAAAACGTATTTCTTAGCTGTTAACAATTGACATACCAAAGGTGCGTTCGATTTGTATATTTTTAATTTGCGCATTTGTTCACACCGTAAGAACTTTTCGCTCCGAACCCGTTGAAGATGGATCTGACAAATGCTTTTATAAATGTTTCATTTATATTTTTTTACAAATATATTTCTTTATAATTTGTAAAGGCTCTATATTCCATACTTTTAAGAAAAACCAAAAGTTTTTTTATCAATATAATCTCTGATTTATTTATAAAAAAGTGTACAAAAAATGCTTTTTTAACAATACTTTAAAATGCAAACAGCTCATCATTCTAAATTTATTGGCATTTTTTGAGCTAGAGAAAGAACTAGAAGCTGCAGGAATTGCCTTGAACCTTTAAAATTTGGTGAAAAGGACAGCTGCCCAAACGAAAGTAAGTGAAGGAGCAATTTTTAATTAAAAAAAAAAATGGACTAAAATGAGACAAAAGCTTTAAAAAAGTATCATTAACAAGGGCAAAAGAATATTCCAAAAGATGTTGATTGCAATACAATGCAATATAAACCAATGGTAACAATAGAAAACTTAATGTCTGGCAAAGTGATTAATCCAAATTTAAATAAATAAATAAACAATTTTTTAATAAAATATTACATGATATAAATCAAAGATCGTCAAGGTCAGATAACAGATCGTCGCTCTCATCTTTGTCATCCGAATCAGTCACTATGACGGGGTTTATATCTGAAGCATCGCATATTCTGATTACTTCCCAAGCTTCTAGGATTTCCTATTGGGCGTGCCGAATGTAGTTCTGCCAATGCTCAGCAGTTATTTCGCCAAATACATTTCGATTGGATTATATTGACAATGGTACGGTAGGAGGCGAAGAACTTTATGATCAAAAGGTTTCACATATTCGTCAAGGAAATATTTCTTTTCTAAACTTCGGTTTTTATCTACCAAATACCAGAGTGGGTCCTTCATAGCTGTCTCAGGAAAGGCAATATTTTCTTGGGAAAGCCACAGAATTAATCTTTTTTGGTCCAAGATTTGCGGGGATGTCTTCTACCAGCCGGGAGTGGTAGCTAGCGTTGTCCATGATAATTAATGATTTGGGCGGCAAATTTGGAACAAGTTGATATTTAAACCATTTTTCGAAATTTTGGCGGCTCATGCTATCATGGCAGTCGTCACTCTTTGTACCACTTTTAAAGACTAAACTAGCTTCCCTGATAAATCCGTTTTCATTGCCGGCGTTGACGACGATATATCTATAACCTAAAAAAAAATTACGGTTTTAACATCGGCGCAAAAGTAAAAAAAATGTTTTTATAGTATTAATTTAAATGTCTAGTATAATTAGAAACATATATTTACTTCATCCCATCATGAATCCAAATCCCAAGGCAATTCTCAAATCCAACCCTAGCACATTAATCAAAACGGAAAAAATGTTAGGGCGCAAGTGTAAAGGTATTGGTAATTGATCCCCTACCAATGGTTTCTTTATAAATAAATGCAACTTTTACTCACCTTCACCGCATTTTGAAGAGCTTGTGGCTTTGGTATCATCCTGCCAGGTATTTCTAAAAGATCCTTTACTGAATATCCATGTTTCATCAATAAATACTGGAGTAAGACCATTTCTTTTATTAAAAACATCTGGTAAATCCATAAGATACTTTCGGTTGTTACTTTTCTTCCACTAAAGCCAATTTTTTTACCCATTTTCGCAAAAAAGTTAAAATTATTGCTCATTTCATCATTTAATTTTTGATGGAGAGATTTTATGGTAATATGCTCTTTGTGCATACATGCGATAAATGGTATCCCGGTTATTGCTTTTTAAGTAGTCAGTAATTTTGATATGCTCTTTATTTCTTGTTGATGATACTTCTTTAAAACTTTTGTCCGATTTTAGTCCATATTTTTTTAAATTAAGTATTGCTCTTGCACTCACTTTCGTTGCGGCAACTGTCCTTTTCACCACATTTTGAAAGTTCAAGGCAATTCCTGCAGCTTCTTGTTGCTTCTTCAGCTCAAAAAAAGCCAATAAATTTAGAATATTGTGCTGACTTTGCTCGCTTATTTTCCATTTTTTCGGCATTTTTACTTTTGACGCACGCAGATAATATTTTTTTGACAATGCGAAATTTTAAACTTGGGAAATTGTCATTAATGTGACAAGTACAAATAAGAAAACATGACTTTTTTTGGTAAATTTATTGTTTCTCTCCGCAAAAGTGTATCAGTTAAGGATGCAAAAAAATGTCAGAACTGGATATCCGAAAAAATTCAACTATATAACGCGCCATCTGTTTTAACTTTGCGAAAACCCGTACCGTCAATTATGACAAATTTTTTACCAGTTTAGCTAGCCCTTTTAATTAATTAATAAGGTGGTTATTTGTTTTTTTTTCATTCTCAATAAAATATGCCCAGAATATGCTTACTGTTAATAAAACAGTGTTTAGTAAGCGTCACCTTAGTCTAGTCTACTCAGATCCGGCTAAACGAATTCCTACAAAGTTTTATAACGCGCCATCTATGGTAACTTCGCGAAAACCCGTTACGTCAATTTGGACAATTTTTGGCAGGTACAACTAGCTTTTTTATTTGACCTTAAAGGTGTATTTTTGTTTTTTTGTTTTTGATTTCGTCATTCTTAATTGAAAATGTCAAGTTACTTTACGGTTAAGTAACAGATTTTATTTACCGTCACCTTAACCTTGACAACCAGTTAACAAAGCGCATTATCATGAAAATATAAACGATTAAATTTACATAGTAAAAAAAGTATTTTTGGTTTAGATAGTCCATCTCATGTGTTAAAATACACCCAATATAATATAAATTTTTTATTCTCTAATAAAACGAATATTGTAATAAAACCCCAAAACTATTGTCCCGCAATAAAATACAGGAAACAGTTTCCTTTTTCCATATTACTGTAGATTTCGAAATTTATGCCTTGCTCAGATGTCGGTCATGTCGCTCGTTTCCTTCATATTGAAATATTGCTGTCAAAAAAGCACATTATGGGCTTTTGGCTGAATATAGTGGTTTTTATGAAAATAAAAAAATGTTTTTTATTTGCCTTTATATTTTTTTTAAATTTTAAGGGTATTAAGCCAAAAATTAGTGCTGCTTTTAACGGGACACTTTTTAATAAAGCAAAAAAAACCTCAATAAAAAGAAATGTTACATAGTGGCTTAAACAAGAAAAACCGGTACAAGGTTTAAAAAACACAATTGAATTTGTTATATTTTAAACATATTTAAAAATATTCATTTTAAAAATAAATACTTCTTAAAGCCCGACTTTTAAAAAATTAAATTAACGGTTCTTTAGTTCAGTAAATGTAAAATGTAAAATATGGCGATGCCATTTTTTTACTGGGTTTGTTTCAACCCCGTACAAAACCGTTTATTATACGCGCAAACCCAGTCAAATAAACCACTGTGGTTTATTGGACAGGCGTTAATCTATCTGCGTTAAAAATTGTTTTTTATCACTATTAAAGTAAGAAAGTTTAAAGTCAAATTTAGAAATTATTTACAGTTTTTGGAAAACTCGGTATCACTTGCCATCTCTTTGACACTTGATACAAACTATTGACCAACTATCTTATCAACAAGTTTAGATATTACCTTCTTTTTCCAGCTAATCTTCTAAAATACTATTTACTTTTAGCTTTTTTTAATCACCACTTCCAGCTAAAGCCTGTCCTACTTCAGTTCTTTACAATAACTTTAATTACATCTTGCCTTTAAACTTTGCGTAGAATGTGTCAATCTAAAATTGACACCGAGAAACATTGAAGGTAACTCTACTAGCTAAGAAAAATGTATATTTTCGTACAAACTATAGAAAACAATCACTTATTTTCTATAAACGACTTAATAGAATTTTTCGGAGATTGTTCTGAATGCTAGAGAAAAACCTTCCAGACACGGGTCCTATTTTAACAGCTCAGATGACTGTACTACTCGTAAGAAATAGAAATAAACTTTCCAACTACGGGTCCTACCTCAACCGCACAGATAGCTGTACTACTTATAAAATCTTGACTCGCGCGGTTCGAGCTCTCTCGACGCACCTAGCCCTCTCCGCGACTTCCCGTCCCTTTCGCGAGTCGACAGCGTCTACCCAAGGGCCCAAGCTCTTATTGGATGCGCCGACGCGCTACGTTATTACAAGTTCACGAAAGCATGTCGATGCGTTGGCGTTGCATACCGACATGCGATTTCCTTTGTTTCGCTGTTTTTAGATTGGTAAAAAGAAATTTTTAAGAATGATTTGAATTTATTAAGGCGGTGTTGTCACGATTATAAGGGAAATTTAATGATTAAAAAATATATTTTATTATTTTATTTAGATTTAAAAGGAAATAATAGTTTACCTTTGGCTATGGAAAAATAGCAGTGCAACATACTTTATAACCGATTGCCCGGTACCGGATAAGAAGTTTGGGCTAGTGTGAAAGAAGACAAACAGTCGGGTCAGCGAAGTAAATTTCGAGTATAGTTTGGTACAAGCTACAGACAGTACAGCAATTGTGCCTTTAATATAAAAACATGTTCTTAGACAAGATAACTGAGTACATGTGAATTGATTTTAACTTAAAAAATTGATCTCCAGACTTAGGTACTTAGTTTTAAAATAAATGTAACTTAAATCTTTTTTAACTCCTAAGATTTCAATTTGACTTTGCCTTAGCCATTTTAGTTTTTAGGTAATAATATGGGTATATTATATTTATCCCAAGATTCGAGCAAAGAGAGTTCTTTTTACCTTAAACACTCACCATTGATAACAATTGACACAAAAAAACAATTTTTGTGTCATTCTAAAAGGTAAATAGTTAAGTTTAAAAGAGCCCTATATGCTTAGATTTTATACAACACAACACACAAGAAATATTACGTAAAAACTAAAATGACAAAGGCAAAACCGAACAACATTATTAAAGATTTCTTGTTGGTTGGGGTATATTGCAAGAAAAATATACGTTTCTCTACTTTATTGGTTTTGTTATTAATTTTCCACCTTTACTTTGGAGGTAGCTATAATATGTGCATAATGGTGTTCCAACCCACTTAACAAACCGCTAAAATTTGTCAATATTTACAGGACCAAAATTCCAGTTAAATAACCACCTTGTTCTCCAGATTTAAATAAATATATGTAATTTTTTAAAAAGTACTTTTAAAAACAAAATTACAAAACACCAGTAGTAAACACCTGCCAACATTTATTGATGGCAATTTTAAATGTAGACAATCTCCGTAACAACTCTAGTACATAAGATATAGTCCAATTCTATGCTAAAAAGAGTTTTAAACTTATTTAGCAAAATGGCGATGATTTTACACTTTTGCTTATGTAATGTTTTTTTTTTGTTTTCCAATATATATGTTGTCTTATTACAGTTGATTATTGTTAGAAGGTAATTAGCAATGATTTTTTTTCTGAAAATTATCTGGGTGGTCATAACTTTATTAATATAGAAAACTAAAGGAAATGTTGATTAATAAAGTCATTTTTACAAATCTTTCTGTTCTTAGCCAATCACTATATAACTTAAAACCATTATTTTAAAAGAATTTATAAAAAAACAGCATTTTTTAAAATTTGCAAGGAATTTTCGGCTGATAATAATAGATCAAATACTATGTTATGTTAAGTTTTAAAAGCGTTTTTTCCAAAGATTTGGATAAGTCTAAAAAAAAATATTTTTATTTTGGTCGGTATTTTTATACTTAGTCCAGCGGAATGTATATTTTGAGAGAACAGATAGATTTTTACGGAAACGTATACAGGATGGCTCAAGAAACAATAATATTGATTTCCCCCTCGACAAATTTTGATTGTAGGGAAAAACTTTTTGAAACAAAAAAGTTTTATAATTAAATTTTACGTGAGATAGTATCCGTTAAAAATGTTAAACAACACATGTTGTTGCTGTTATTTAGCAATAATTAAAAAAAGATAAAAGAAAACGACTTTTTTCGATCTTTTTGTACTTTTTGTTTACACCTACGCCCTTCATATTAAGGTCAAAAAAACTTTTTAATATGTTTATTTATATGTTACAAAAATTTTGGGGCCAATTGATGGAGTAGTTATTGCACAATAATTTGTTAAATGAAATTTCGTTATTTTTTTTTAAATTTTGCCCGTTCTGGAATAGTCATCCAAATGAAGCGCTTATTTTTTTATGCATACTAGAGCACTTAAGCTTTCAATTTGCGTTAAAATTTTTAAATCTGTTAATTTGGTGATGCTAGTAATTTCAAAAAAAATGTTCATTTATTTTGCTATAAACAAATTAAATAACACCGAGACTTTTTTTATTAAAAAAATTAAAATCTGTACAATGAAGGTACTCGCGCGTCTTTTGACACCAAGAACATTTAGTGACTTATCTTTGAGAAATGACTGGTCAAAGTTGACTGCTGTCTATGACAGTTTAACAATAAAATCGTTGCCCACTTTTGCACCAATTGCTTTGTTTGACCGAGTAGTTACCATCTGTTTTAAATAAATTTGTAATAAAATCAAAGATATAAGAATAAAAAAAAATGTTTAAATATTAGAAAATTTATGAAAAGTAGTGGTGGGCAGCCTAGGCGCCTCTAAAAAAACTTGATTCAAGTGGGGAGGCTTCAATGAACCATTTTCGATTTTTTAAGTCGGGGCATCGTAAGATAAAAACTTTAATTGTAAAGATAAATTTTAATTAGGCATACACTTTGTTATAATCAAAGGTCGCCACGTAACACATTTATCATTTACTCCAGAAAATAAAAACTTGTGATTTAAAATCACATAGTTTTTTTTTTGCTAGCCAAATATGAATCTGTTACAAAAAATACCATAAAGTTTAAAACCGCGTTTCCTCTACTTTAAGCTGTATTGCATTTAGTTTTAGTAACATAAATATTATCCTGATGTACAGGGTGATTAATAGAGTGCTGCAAAAAAAAACAAAAAAATCGAATGTGTTCCTTTTTAGTGGTAATTTTTTTTGGTCTTTAAAATATGGGTTGTTACTAAGATCATAATAATATCTTCAGACGTTTATGCCAGTTTTCAAATTAAGGACCTCTGGCTTGCGATACACTTCTAAACGTCAAATTTTGGTAATCAATTCTTTAAAAAGTTATAACAGGAAAATGGATTGACGGATTTCAACGAGTGTTTCATATTCGGAAAGCTCATTTCATGTAGATTTTTTATGTCCTAATCACTTTTCGATAGGTTATAATTTTATGAGTATACGGGGCCAACAAATATCAAAAACGTAGCTTATTTAGACATCCTAAATATAGAGTAAATTATTAAACGCCAAAGGGACCATAGCATATGTGTCAAATTACCTCTACAGAAGACAAAAAGTTTTGTTTGACTTACGAACTCTTTTTTGACAATGACATTATTCCATCGCTGCTATAGAAACGTATCGCTGCTATAGATAAATTCAATGTATCAAGTAAACATTTTTTTGTTTTGTTGTAGAGGTAATTTGACTCTTTAAAAATGGTAAAACTAAGCTAAAATCAACTATAGTGCGGTAAGTTTTTGGACACCGAAATGTACTAAAAAGAGTTTCAAGCCTAACAATTTTAATCTAAAACATGTTGCGCAAACAAGGCCGTTCTGTACCTAATGTTGCGGTAATTATGGATACCATAATAAATTAAAAAGCACTTTGTTGATCACTTCGTATATCATGGTGTACAACACCAAATACTCTAATTTATGTTTAAACATGTTTAAAACTTTAAGACGTTTACAGGCACTTAAACAGCATAAACCCATTAACGGTAAAAATCGTTTCGAGATATTGACACATACTTCAACTTGGCCATTTTTAAAACAAAACACACACCTATGGTCCCTTTGGCGTTCAATAATTTACCCTATTTTTAGGATTTCTAAATCAGCTTCGTTTTTGGTATTTGTTGGCCACGTATACTTATAAAATTATAACCTATCGAAAAGTGCTTAGGACATAAAAAATCTACATGAAATGAGCTTTTCGAATATGAAACACTAGTTGAAATCTGTCAATCCATTTTCCAGTTATAGCTTTTTAAAGAATTGATTATCAAAATTTGACGTTTAGAAATGTATCGCAAGCCAGAGGACCTCAATTTAAAAACTGGCATAAACGTCTAAAAATATTGATATGACCTTGGTAACAACCCATATTATAACGACCAAAAAAATACCACTGAAATGGGACACACTCGAATTTTTTGATTTTTTGCAGCACTTTATTGATCACCCTGTACATCATGATAATATTCATTTACTAAAACTAAATGCAATGCAGCTTAAAGTAAAAGAAACACGGTTTTAAACTAAGTTTTAGATATTCAAAAAAGTTAATTTTTAAAAAAATTACAGCAGTTTGAAAATGGTACGATCTTATTGCTAAGCAGTTTATATAAAAAAGTTGATATTTTCATGATTAAAAAAATAAATTAATTAATGGTTGAACATTTTTCCTTCACTGTTTTACCTATGATTCTATTTACGAAGTAATTTAAAAAAGATAGCCTGAAAAGTACTTGGTCAAAGGCAGCCATTAGTGCAAAAGTGGGCACCCTATTCAATGTTAAATTGTCATTAACAAAAGCCAACCTTGACCGGTTATTTCTTAAAAGCTAGGCGACTAAATAAAGCATTCTTGATCTCAAGTAAAGCGTCTTTCCGAGTACGTGCATCGTACAAACGTCCAAAAACGTTGATAAAATGTTCTAAGAGTTATTTAATTTGTTTACAAGCAAAACAAATAAACAATTTTTTTAAAAAATCTCAAGCATAAACAAATAACGCAGTTTTAAAGCTTGAGTGTAGTAGTAGTACTAATTTTTTAAACAAAATTTTACATTTCGATGTTTTACATCTTAAATTATACTTTTTAGCCAGGAGGGAATCAAAATTATTTTGCCTTGAGTTATCCCGGACACATTTCCACAAAAACGTACTCTTAAAATGTCCAACACCTCTAGTATTTTTCAGATCCCGCCTGAACTAACTCTAGATTTCCATTTTTAAAATAAAATAGCTTTTTTTAACTAAAAAACAATGGGTAGTATCTTAGTATTAATATAAAAAGTTAGATATTTCTTTTAAATATTTTTTGTGAAAATAAACGATAAACCATTCAAGCTTTAATTTGCTTTTTCAGAAAACAGAGAGTGCCAATTTATTGTGGTAAATTTTTAATTGGAATATCAAAACAATTATCATGTTAATAATAAAAGGATGAATAAAGCTACCATAAAACTATAATTTGCGCTTAAAAATAAACAAATTTTGTTTGTTTGTGGTTTTACGTTATACCGTCGCATATTTTTAATAGCTTTTCGCCTGCCAACTGACGAAAAATGCACCTTTTTGCTAATAAAATATTTTGGCGACATTTTTAAGCTTAGATACAGTAGGTAAAGCTATAGTTTCTTATGCAAAAGAAAGATTTACAAAATCAGGGTCTATTTAGAAACAGGTCTTATAGACGTTTATTTTTTCCTTCTGAACAAATATTTGTGAGCAGTTTTAAAAGCTACAACGCTGTTGACTTTAGTCATAATTATTTGTGTTTTTATACTGGTAGTCTGACAAGTAAACAAATTATTATTAATTCAACATATGTATGTTTTAAAATGTGTATATAGTTGCTAAACTCGAAAAAATCACTAAAATTTTATTTATAAAAGTGATACTGTTACTATTTTTTTTTAAGTAGGTAAATATATTGATTTTAAACTAAATACTTTCGAACATACGGCAGAGCAACAAAATTCCCGAAAATTGAAATGATAAATTTATTATAATCAATAGATTTTTAATGTAAATAATAAAGCTGTTTTTATAAGGTTTTATTATTTTCAGCAAGACTTGTCTTTCTTTCCCAACATATGCGTATTTTTTTTATTTTAATAGTAAATATTATTCTGAATATAATTTAATTTTACTCTATAATCTGGATTTTTTAATTGAAAATAACGATAACAAAGTAACAAAAATACATCTCATTGGTCAATTAACAGAACTGGTTACACTGGCGAAAAATTTGTCAAAATTTACAGTAAAGATTTTTGCGAAGTGAAAAATACCCGGCTCGTCATAAAACTTTAAAAGAAGTTGTGTTTGTTTAGTCGAATCTGAGCAGACTAGCATAAGTTTACAATCATTTTTAATTTATTTGACGCAATCTATTAATTGTTTTAAATTCACTTTAATAAAATAATTTATATTATTAGAAGTTATTAGAGCAGATTATAGAGATATTTGATATAAAAATAATAATTATGTTCACCTTAGTTGTTAAAGAAACTTCTTTTAAACGTAAAAAAGATGCTTGATATCTTTAAGCAACTGTCCTTTAGTAGAAGTAATATTGTTATTAAATTTTTAATATTTTTATTATATTTGAATTATTATATTAGCCCCTATATTTTTAACATTCTGCCAAATCTGATTGTTTAAACAAATGCGTAGTATTAAATATAACCACATGAGTTTTCCATTATTAATTATAATTTTTTTATGTTTTGTGTTTGACAGATATTTTTTTTCTGCTTTGCTGCGTTACTAACCATATTTTATTAAATTTTGTGATTGTAAAAACCTATTTTTACCTGTTTGTGTTTTTTAAAATTGAGTGTAAAACTGTGTCATCATAAACATAAATAGGAAGGGATTGGTTTAAAGAAATCTATGCACTGACCAGAAATAAATACTGCTTAATAATTTTATTGTTATATGGTTTTTGCCTTAATATATGTTAATCTGTATTTTTTAAATAAAATTTAGCACACAAAAAAACCAAGAATTTTTAAATTTGTATGTTTTATAAGGTGTGCTGCCCTACTGTGTTTAAATTTGCGCGCAGTCTGGTCTGCAGGTTGCATGCTCTTACAGTAAGTTAAGGAATCACCGCCAAAACAACTTTATTTTAAAAAATTCGTTGACGTACTGACAGGCTATTTAGTAAATATATATATATATATATATATATATATAATATATATATATATTTATATATATATATATATATATATATATATATATATATATATATATATATATATTTTATATATATATAAAATATATATATATATATATATATATATATTATATATATATATATATATATATATATATATATAAAATAGTGACACGGAATCGCATAAAAGCGAGCGTGTTACGGATCTATAAATACAGGCTCGGTTCGTAACAGTCAGTCGAGTCAGAGCTTGTAGCAGACAGTTCGGCTTGATACCGGGAGATCGCCGAGGTACGGCGCTCCCAGGTTTAGTTTAGGCAGTTGGCCGTATTTATAGACCCGTATAAGTGTTATCGGGTAGAACGCGGGTAGCCAAGGTTTGGGCCCCTGTTTTGGAAAAGTTGTTTGTTTATTTTTGTTTGGAAACTGAAGGAGTTAGAAGATTGCCGGAGTACGGCACTTGAGAAAATCGTAACATCTGAGGAGTTGAGGAAACAGGGAGACCTCTAGAAAAGTTGGCCCCTGATTTCATTTATTTATTTTGTTTGATTATAATCCTGCAGGGAGAGCCTCTTGAAAAAGTTGGCCCTTGTAGAGATTTATTTATTTTATTTGTTTAGAATCCTGCGGGGAGGCCTCTCGGAAGAGTTGGCCCTTGCAAAAGATTTATTTATTTTGGTTTTCAGGTGGAAAAAAGGACGCTGTCGCATTGCACTAGGCTGATTGGCACCTTGTTCCCAACGGGCACCGTGGGTAAAAGTTACGCGGTTTATGGTACAGGACGCTGTCGCTTCTGAGGAAGTTGATTGGCACCTGTCGCGCGCGCGGTGGATACGCGGAAGAAAGCTACAGAAGGTGGCATAGAAGTAAGGGACACCGTTCTCCTAGGATTGGGGGGTTTTCACCGGCACATTGGGAGCGAGGATTGAAGGGATTTTTTGGGGAAACAAGGGCGGTGCGCGCCCCGAACTGTTGGGAGAGTCGCCGGAAGGGAGCCGCATCGAAGGTGCTGCACTAGGTGCCGCCTCTGCGATCCACCGGGGCTCTAGACGGCTGAAAGTTAGCAGGAAGTAAGAGATAGTAGAAAGGAAGATATCTAAACCCGGCCAGAACCGCGGTGGACTTTAAGGGAACGACGGGAGACGCGTCGTAAGCGCGAGTCAAGGAGGAAGTGCACTAGGTGCTAATATTAAGGGACACCAGTCACGGAACTGGCTGGGATTTTATAAGAAGAGAATTAGGAAAACCCGGAAGTGGGTGGAAGTACCCAGAACCACGGTGGAACCTGGGTTCTCAAGGAAAACAGATAAATACGGCATAATGATAAGGACACCACCGAAAGGGACACAGAACCCGTGTAATAGCCGGGAAACAACACAAGGAAAAGAGTACCAAGGGTCAAGTACCACATCCGTGTCTGGTGACGCCGGCCTAGGCATGGATCGTGATGGGGCCCCCCAGCTTCATCGGGGTAAAGGTAGTAGAGTCCTGTTCCCGCAAAACGAGCTAGCTGGCGCAATACTAAGGACTAGGTGTCACAGTGAAGGTGACATACCTGTAGAAGAACCATACTTACCTTTTCCCGCATATAAAAAGAAGACTGACGTATATTATTTCCCCGATGGAGACATGTCGCCCAACTTAAGGGGCACCAATTCTCGGAGGGTTGTGAACCCAGAACATCGGGTTCCCGAGAATTCGGACCGAGTAAATGCGGATTATCCACGACCAGATGGTGAACCGGCACGCCATCACTATAATATCCAGAATCAACCCCAGATAGGAGAGGAATTTATGAACATTGAAGGGATAGACTTTGAAAGACAGACTGAAGGACCCATGCTACAGAACAGAAGCCAGTGGGAAACCAAGGCTCTGAGTAGCCTAGACCATTGCGTAAGGGAACAAGTTAGGAATCGCAATATGTTGGACGAATTAAATACACGATTAGAGACAGGATATAGACAAATGGAAAAGAAAAGAAATGGCGCCCAAGGAAGAAATACGTACGATCAAGAAGAAAGTTAATTGTTTCTGATACTTCTGAGGACTCAGATGAAGAAGGAACACAAATATCTGAAGAAAGGAGGAATGTAGTAGTAAGAGGCCCGGAGAAACAGAGCCAGGATGTCATAAACGACTTCTTAGCACAGTTTACACGAACAATGGAGAACTTAGTGACACAACAAAGGGATTTTATTGCGGACACACCGCATTATTCAGGTGAGGACACCGAAGACCCGGGAGTATTTTTACGCAACATGGAGGAATATTGCAGACAAAGTAGGATACCGAAACATCAATGGCATCGCGCTGCATTTAAACAATTACGAGGACAAGCCGCACGGAAAATGTGCATGTATGCTGGCGAGGGTACTGACTGGAAACAATTCCGGGCGGTACTACTCAGGAATTTTGATAACATCGATACACAAAATAGACTACTAGCGGAGCTCTACGGAGCCGAACAAAAGAAACAAGAAACGGTTGAAAGTTTCTTATTAAAAGGCTGGAGATTGGGATTACGCCTGTTACCAGAGACCACAGAGAAGGATTTAGTGCGCTTATTAATCGAACGCGTCAAGCCAGAAATTAGGGGACCTTTAAGATCGTTTCAGTGCAAAACCATGGACGAACTGATTGCAGCCGCAACACAATTGGAGGCCGATTGGGAGGCTATGATGCGAGCTCACGAAGAACGGTTTGGCAGAGCTAGAAACCAACCCGAACAACGACGTTTCGATCAAAATAGACAAAACCAAAATCGTCATCAAGGGAACCGTTTCCAAGGAAACAATCAGGGACGTTTTAACTGCCCTGGTCCCAACACCAGATTAGAAGTTAAATGTTTCGAATGCGGAGGCCCGCATTATAAAGTAAATTGCCCACAGCTAAACCCTAGACCAACCAGATTAGCTATTGAACCCAAGCCCATTATCGAGGAACCACCTGCGAATGATGAGATCCGGATAGCGGATAAACCTGCAAATAAACCACCCGTGGAGCTCTATTTCTACGATGGGGATTTATGCGATATTGATGGGAGCGACGAGCTGGCGCTATCCGTCGTACAAGGCTTACACGAACAAATATATGGGCAGTACATGTATCCCGACCAAGACCTGGACAAGCTAGAAGGAGGCAACGTCTTAGACGTGGAAGACGACATTATAGAAGAAAACGAAGTGGCCGACGACGAAGAAGAATTTGATGAGGAACCGCAAGAGGAAGGTTTCCTGACACCCGCACAAGTGTGTGAGGTATATAAGGACCTAATAGCAAAATTAAACCAGGAAACAGCGACAACGACTACGGAGACCAGCAAGACAGAAGAATTAGCGGTATTAGAACCTCTGGAGGTACCCGGTACCCAAGTAACAGGAGTGGAAAATCAGGAGGAAAACACGCACGCAACCGAGGAGCAAATTTCAGGGAGCTCCGACTTCCCAATTTACTCCCAAGAATTTGACAGCGAACATGTTGATTCAGAACCGAACGAGGAATTGGTACCATATGTTACCGAAAAATCAACCAGAGTAACCCATCGTTACGACGGCTGGATTGTAGAGGCAGTTGAGGAGAGATACAGACCAGACGACCCCTTGAGTGCGTATGGTGGTACCATTACGCAACTATACATTAGACCACCAGATCCAGGACCCAGTATAGGCCCGGATGGTATACCCAACCGGATCCTACCTAACCCTATACCAAGGACAGCGAAGATCCACGAACTCATCCCGCTACCACCAGAACCAGAACGCAGTTTCTCGGATGAGTTCCCACTCACGCAACCCGACCCACCTGACGATGCTATCAAATCAAGGGCAATTGAGGCCAAACCTTCGTGGGAAGAACCTGGACCAATACCGAGGGAATCACCAGATCCGCTGACTCAGGAGAGTCCTGAACTGTTGCCGCGAGCTCTAGGCAAACGAAAAACGCCCGCTCGCCTATCGGTAACTTCGCCACCTGAGCCACCTGATCCAAAGAAACAACGAGAAGAACCAGCTGACCCCAGGGCACCATCTAGAGAACCACCGCCCAAGGATACACCATCCAAAACGGGACCAATACAACCATCTAGGATCCCGGTCCAGACACGCAGCAACACGTCTCAAAACACCAAGAGACCTGGTTCAACTAATTGGGGCGTCAAAAAGAAACAGAATCAACCAGTACCAGACTCGGAACCAGAACCGCCAGACCCGAAAGTGACGATACCTAAACGTGACACGAGTGATAGTGCGAAAAGCAGCCGAAAGGCAAAAGAGACGCCAAAGGGTGCTCTACGGACTAGTCGCTAGTTCGCAAAGTAAACAGACGCTCTGAGAGTGCTGTGAGCTTACGGACATCGTTTTCCGGATGTGAGTTAGTTTGTAAGTTAGGTTAAGAACGGACATCGTGACCGGATGTGAGTTAGTTAGTAAGTTAGTTTTAAGTTAGTTTGTAAGGATTTTTGTAACCAGTAATTTTAAGGTTTCTTGGTGACTCGGCATAGCAGTCGCTACCTGCCGTCCCAAGACAGTATTGTAACAGTTAGGTAGTTTTAAGGTTTCTTGGTGACTCGGCATAGCAGTCGCTACCTGCCGTCCCAAGACAGTTTATTAGGATAAGTTAGGAGCAAGTAGGAACTAGGGACTTGCCAAGGGAAAAATGCATCTAGGGACTAATTTTGAGTTTTATTTTAATAGTACAAGAATCAAAATTTTAAGATAGGGAACACACACTAAAAATGTTTTTTTTCTGGCATAAGTTAAAATTGTAAAGATAATTCTTCCAAGCAGTTGTTAACAATTTTAAGGGGTTTAAATTTTAAGGGAATTTTTAAGGCAGAAGCCAATGATAAGTTAGGAATGTAAACTTGCGTAATGAAGTTCAGGTTTAAGATAGACTAGTATGGGATTAATAAGTAGAGTCACCGGTCAGAAAAGGATTTTAAAGGAAATGAAGTAATTGGGAGTTTTAAGCAAAGTTTCGTGTAGGGCGCGGGATCCTTCGGAGCATGAGCAGGAGTTCTCATGGAAGGGCTGTCGCGTAACTTGTGCTAATGGCAGGTAGCCATGGAAGGGGTGAATTATGTAGTTTTTTCTAGAAGTTTAAAGTATGACCAAGGGTGAACTCAGAAAGTTAACGGTGCTAGAAGTTGAAGTTTTATAAGTTGTTTAAGAGCTAAGTTTATAGTCAAAGTGGGGTGGACTGAAAATAAGTCATATAAAGTTTTAATTCTGTTTAGATAGTGAAATAGCTAAGGGTGGCTCTTCGGGATTTGGCCCCAGTCGCGGACGTGGAATTACAGAAAAAAGGTTTACCTTAGTAACAGACCCCCGCGCAATACGGCGTCAAATTACTGGCTAAACGGGATTTTCAAAACTTGTTTAGGAATAGTTTGTTAGTTTAAATCTAAGTGGGGTGGAATAACCCAAGTTTTTTTTATAAAAGTCTAAGTGGGAAAAATAAGGAAATAAGTTAAAGATTTAGAAAAAGAAGCAAGGAGGAATTATCTTAAGGGACATGGTTAATTTTCTAATGAAGACATATTAAGAGGCAAATTGGAGACATTAAGGGGCAAATTACTAATTTTATTTTTTATACTTTGGAAAGCAGAACCAGTTGATAAGAGTTAATTTTTATGTTGTAAAATGTTAAAAAAATTTTAGGGATTTTAGTTTGTTAAAATTTAGGAATTGCACACTATAAGTTCTACCCTAAGTGGGGTGGAATATTACCAAGTTAGATATACAGGAATGCTTAAAAGAATGTAAATATGGGCGTAGCTCATTTAGTAAGTATTTAGTTATAGACCGTAACACTAGGCTTAGGGTGTTTTAAGGTTTAGGATTAGGAGAACTTTTGTTAAACGATTTGTGGGTTCTTGAAAAGAGCCCCAAATCCTCTTTCTCCCCGCATTCTCCCCTAAGTGGGGTGGTGTTACGGATCTTAAATACAGGCTCGGTTCGTAACCGAGTCAGTCGGAGTCCAGAGCTTGTAGCAGACAGTTCGGCTTGATACCGGGAGATCGCCGAGGTACGGCGCTCCCAGGTTTAGTTTAGGCAGTTGGCCGTATTTATAGACCCCGTATAAGTGTTATCGGGTAGAACGCGGGTAGCCAAGGATTTGGGCCCCTGTTTTGGAAGAAGTTGTTTGTTTATTTTTGTTTGGAAACTGAAAGGAGTTAGAAGATTGCCGGAGTACGGCACTTGAGAAAATCGTAACATCTGAGGAGTTGAGGAAACAGGGAGAGCCTCTTAGAAAAGTTGGCCCCTGATTTCATTTATTTATTTTGTTTGATTATAATCCTGCGGGGAGAGCCTCTTGTAAAAGTTGGCCTGTAGAATTTATTTATTTTATTTGTTTAGAATCCTGCGGGGAGAGCCTCTGGAAGAGTTGGCCCTTGCAAAGATTTATTTTTTTTTGGTTTTCAGGTACGGAACAAGGACGCTGTCGCATTGCACTAGGCTGATTGGCACCTTGTTCCCAACGGGCACCGTGGGTAAAAGTTACGCGGTTTATGGTACAGGACGCTGTCGCTTCTGAGGAAGTTGATTGGCACCTGTCCCCGCGCGGTGGATACGCGGAAGAGAGAAAGCTACGAAGAAGGTGGCATAGAAGTAAGGGACACCGTTCTCCTAGGATTAGGAGGTTTTACCGGCACATTGGGGCCGAGGATTAGAAGGGATTGTTTTGGGAATCAAGGGCGGTGCGCGCCCAGAACTGTTGGGAGAGTCGCCGGAAGGGAGCCGCATCGAAGGTGCTGCACTAGGTGCCGCCTCTGCGATCCACCGGGGCTCTAGACGGCTGAAAGTTAGCAGGAAGTAAAAGATAGTAGAAAGGAAGATATCTAAACCCGGCCGAACCGCGGTGGACTTTAGGCAACGACGGGAGACGCGTCGTAAGCGCGAGTCAAGGAGGAAGTGCACTAGGTGCTAATATTAAGGGACACCAGTCACGGAACTGGCTGGGATTTTATAAGAAGAGAATTAGGAAAACCCGGAAGTGGGTGGAAGTACCCAGAACCACGGTGGAACCTGGGTTCTCAAGGAAAACAGATAAATACGGCATAATGATAAGGACACCACCGAAAGGGACACAGAACCCGTGTAATAGCCGGGAAACAACACAAGGAAAAGAGTACCAAGGGTCAAGTACCACATCCGTGTCTGGTGACGCCGGCCTAGGCATGGATCGTGATGGGGCCCCCCAGCTTCATCGGGGTAAAGGTAGTAGAGTCCTGTTCCCGCAAAACGAGCTAGCTGGCGCAATACTAAGGACTAGGTGTCACAGTGAAGGTGACATACCTGTAGAAGAACCATACTTACCTTTTCCCGCATATAAAAAGAAGACTGACGTATATTATTTCCCCGATGGAGACAGCCGAAATCCGCAGAACAGGAGTCGAGATTCAGCGGTCGTAGCGACCACATCTGGCTTAGATACCGGGAGTAGCCATTTGGCACTCCCAGGTAAATTTGAAAGTTGGGAAGTCATTTTGTTTAGTATTTTCATTTCTGTTTGCTGCTCTGCGAATTTGGCCAACTTTCCTACGATCCCGTTCTGGTTATCGAGGAGAAGTGTGATGTGTGTTTGGGCCGATCATTTTAAATTGGTGTTTTATTTACTTACTATTCTTTTTCAAGAATCTACAACCACCTACCCAAAGGGTTTCTTTTTCAAGAAACTATGGGAATCGTAACATCATTTCTTTTTCAGGATACAGGCCGCCTAGTTTCCACAAGCAGGCCCAGGATGACTTTTCTATTTTCAGGTTAGAACGGAGGATGCTGCCGTCATTGCACTAAGACGGACGGCGCCTTCGTTCTCCCCAGCTTAATGGGGTTTTGTTTACAAAGTTAGGGCAGAGGATGCTGCCGTCATTGCACTAAGACGGACGGCGCCTCTGTTCCAGTGTTAGTAATTTTGGGATAAGGGGAAGAATTTTATAAATTTTGTCAAGTCTTTACATTTTATTATTTTAAACCGGGATACCGTGGACTACCCGGGTCCAATTTAGTCTTATTTTAAAGAAGATAGAATAAGGGATTAACTAGTGAAAAACCCTGGAGCGGTACACAGCGGTATAAGGGATAAATCCGGGATCAAAGGGGAACTTTTGCTTAATTTTAACTTTAAGGGATCATTTTTATGTCGTACCCCTGAGTACCACCGCCCGGGTTAGGTTTATAAGGAAGAGGAAGTATCCGGGAATCACCCCGCCAAGAACCACGGCGGGTGCTCAGCGGTACTAGGGAGAAAGCCGGAAATAAACGGGTCTTTTCGTCCAATCCAACTTTAACCATCAATTTATGTATTATACCCCAGAGTACCAGGCCTGGAATTACTTTTAAAAGATAGAGGGACTACTTAAAAACCTCCTGTAAAAATCCCAAGGGTGGTACCAAGCGGTACCAGGGATAAAATTTAATTTTAATATTTAATAAACATAATTCTATTTTTAGCCGGTCATAAAAGAGGGCACCGACGAACTCCCCCAGTTTTTGGGTTCGGAAACGAGCTCAGCTGTCCCCTGAGATATATTAAGAATAGCAGAGTCTCAAAGTTAGGTAGAAGTTTGCCCTGCTAGATAACAATATATATATATATATATATATATATATATATATATATATATATATATATATATATATATATATATATATATATATATATATATATATATATATATATATATATATATATATATATATATATATATATATATATATATATATATATATATATATATATATATTTTTTTTTTTTTGTCATCTTTTAAACGTAGCTATTTTGTAGATATTCGCTAAAAAACACAAACACATAGATACATTATTGGCAGCCTTAAACTTATAGTCGAGGCAATGAAGCACTCAACTTGGAAATTTTTTATACTAAGACGGATCGGAATAGTGTTTTTTACATTCGCTTTTAAAAAAATTTTGTTAAAAATTTACCTAATTTGTGACTTATACAAATCACAAATTGCATTGCTGCAGCCAAAAAGGCATTTAAAAAATGCATTTTTTTAAGAAGGCTTGTGGAAGATTTAATAACTTTGTAAATAAGAGTCAGAACTGGCCCAAATCGGGTTCTCGGGGTTTTCAAGGTCGCTGATCACGATTATGATGTTATAATTAACATACAGCCGACCAAAAGCTCAGAAACGCCGATAAACATCATCTCCATGGGACTGTTTTAAAATTTGCGCGGGGAAGGACAGAAACTTGATGCTTAAGGGGTTTTTGGTTCGCTGAATCCAAATATGGCATTAGCGAACACCTTCGGACACCTGATGCGCCGGAACGTGGATGTGAAGGTCATCTCCGAAAGTTTTTCTGACAAGATTTTCAAAAACAACCCAAAAATCATTATGGGGGCGTCCAAATTTCACCCTTAAAAACGACCTCCTAAACATCTGGTGTACTGGAACCTGGACGCGGACCTCATCTCCGAGGGTTTTTCTCACACAATCGAAAACGACGAACCGAAAATCGTTATAGAAGTTTTGGGTCGCTGAATTTAAATGTGGCATTGGCGAACACCCTCCAGACACCTGGTGCTTCGGAGCCTGGACGTGAACGTCATCCCCGAGACTAGCGTCACTTGATAAAGAATTTGGTATTTAGTTACGTAATTAAAAATTAAAGTTGTTTATTGTTAAGGTAAGGTTAAGTAACAGTTAAATTTTATTTTATTTGAGTTTAATAGAAAATTTTATAAACGCCAAATACATAAATATTGACTTTCTAATTATTCAATTTCTTTCCTCCCCACATAATTTAACTAGACTCAACAATTCCTCAGAGCTATTGCAGTATTGACGTTAGTCTCTAACACATCAGGTTTTATTGACATTCATGGGAATGACATCGATGTTAAGATAAAGTCCGTCTTCTTCAATTGTGCGAGGAAAATCCTCAGAGATGACATTCAGGCCGAAGTTTCGGTGCACCGGGTGACCGGAGGTACGTTTTCGGGGTGAAATTTAAATTCAGCGCCCAAAAAAAAACCATAACAATTTTCGGTTTGTTTTGGCGGTCGTGTCTGGAAAACCCGTTTTCCCATGCACTAGGTGTTCAGGGGGTCGTTTGCGAGCGTGATTGGATTCAGTGCCCCAAAAAACCCCCACAATAATTTTTGAGTTGTTTTTGGCAATCTTGTCCGAAAAACTCTCGGAGATGACCTCCACGCCAGGTTCCGGCGCACCAGGTGTGCGGGTGGTGTTCGCCGATGCCATATTTGGATTCAGCGACCCAAAAAACCCCCAAGCGTCGAGTTTCTCTTCTTCCCCCGTAAATTTTGGGAATGTCCCAAGGAGATAAAGTTCATCGGCGTTCCTGAGCTCCAGGTCGGCTGTGAGTTAATTTAAACGTCATAATCGTATTCAGTGACCTCGAAAACCCCCAGTACCCCGATTTGGGCCAGTTCTGACTCTCATTTACAAAGTTATTAAATCTTCCAAAAGCCGTCTTAAAAAATGTATTTTTTATAGGCATTTTTGCCTGCAGCAATGCAATTTGCGGTTTGTATAAGTTACAAAGTAAGTACATATATTACAAAAAATTTGTAAAAGCAAATGCAAAAATCCACATTTCGATCTGTATTAGTACAAAAAATTCCGAACTTTTGGCCATGTTAGTGCTTCATTGCCTCGACTATCAAGTCTGTGTTGGATCATCACTCTTATAAAGGATAAAATCATTAGGAATAGCATTTAAACTGTATACTTTTAGGCTTTTACACAGTTAATATAAAAACCAGATATACAGTATATCCCAGGATAAGTGGCCAAATAGAGCAAATGGACAAAAAATTTTGGAATTTAAAAACAATATACAGGGTGCCACAGATTCGGGTGCATGCATGGGGATCTCGGAAACCGTAAGAGATACGAAGTCGTTTAAATTGTGGCAAAGTTGTGTATTTGCGTAACTAACCATGTCCACTTTAGAAAGTTGCAAAATTGCGAGTACTTCCAGAGATATCCGAAAAAAAAACAAAATTTGCCGATTTGGTTTTTATTTTTTTCTGACGTTATTTAAAAAGATATGAAAACACAAAAGATACTTTCTCATGGCCACTTTTTAAGCTCTACAAAACAGCAGAGATTTTCCGTACGACGTTTCATTTTCGTTAAACCATCATTAACTCTATTTAGTACAAAGTAGTAGAGTACAAATACGGCACTCAATTGTTTATTGCATTTTTTTGAATCAGTTATAATTCCAATTACAATGATGTATAACACTTAATATTTTTCTCTTAAATAAATATATTTTCTATAAGAGACAATGAGTTAGACAGGGAACGCACATCATTTCTTATAGGGGCGTTCCATATTTGTTAATAAATATTAAGTGTTATACATTTTTGTAATTGGGATAATAAGGGGCTTAAAAAAATTAAATGAAAAACCCAGGTCCGTATTTAAAAAAATTAAATTGATGATAGATTAACGAAAACGAAACGTCGTACGGAAAATTTCAATGTGTTTTGTGAATTAAAAGTGGCCATAAATAAGTGTCTTTTGTTTTTCCATATCTCCTTAAATAACGTCAGAAAAAAATAAAAACGAAGTCAGCAAATTTCGTTTTTTTCTGGATATCTCCGGAAGTACTCAGAATTTTGCAACTTTCTAAAGTGGACATGGTTAGTTACGCAAATATACTACTTTGCCATAATTTAACCGACTATGTATCTCTTACGGTTTCCGAGATTCCCGTGCATGCACTCGAATCTGTGGCAACCTGTATTTTGGTTAGGGTAAAATACTTATCTCATTTAGATGGCATATTATTCTAATAAAACTATAATTTATCAACGATAACAGTTTTAATTTTAGATAATAAAATATAAATAAATATTAAAACAAACTTTTTTTAACCTTCCCAAGTTAATTGTAGTAAAAACTTTTAGACATACTAGACAAGATTTTGGCTGTCCCTATAGTGCTTAACTATTTTATTTAGTTTATACAAGTTTCTTCTGTGATGACAATTAAATAAAACTTTAAACTTAAAAGTACGATGTTTGTAAAAATAATTTATCTAAGTAACTTGCCGCCGGCCAAATACTATTTTTCTTTATAATTGTTGTTAATTTATGGGTTTCTCTAACTTTTCTTATCTTGTCCTATATAAGTTTTACTAGAAGAGTTAACAGTTTTTGTCGGGATATTTTAGCAACTTAAATTATAAGTTAACAACATTTTTAGCTCATAATGTGAAGTTTAATTTAGAAGTTTATATCATAAATTTTATGTTTTCGTCATTAAAAAGAATAAGAATTAACACCGATGTGTTCATTAGTTTTTTATACTTTATTAGCGCCTTAATGCACAAAATTATTTAAGTCGTTTTTTGTCCAAAAACGAGTGGTGGTTGTAAAATTTGTTGTTTTATTTAACCAGTTTTTTTTTTGTACTTTTACTACAAAGATTAAAAAAAATCTGTGTAACAATATAAAAAGGACAATATATTACACTTAAAAGGTAATAAAGATGCACATCAATTTAATAATATACATAAACGTACTACATAAGTTAACTAATTGTTTATAAGAATTTTTTTATTATTATTATTGTTACTATATTTGCTTCTGTATATACGTGGACAGAGACACAGACGAGGCAATAGTTAAGAAGGTGATTTCTTAGAATATTTTATATAAATAAAATTCTATAAATATGGGTCCGAAAGTTTCATGTGTTCAAGGTACAGGGTGCTATTTTTTAAGGGTTTTTAAACAAATTTTAAACATCTCTGTTTGTAGTAAGAAGGCGTTCCCACTAGATTAAAATTATTAAGTCCATTGGTGTCGGGAAGGACCACTTAACCAAATTTATTGACAAAAAAATATACGCCACTGACTTTAATGAAACTTTGATATTTTTGTTTTGTTTTCAAGATAAAAAAATAAGACCGTTTTATTGCATGTGCAAACACAAATACATTTTTGGATATTCCAGGAATGGGCTTGATAATTTTAATTTAACTAGAACCCCTTATTACCGCAAACAACACTACTAAATGTAAAAACAAATCGGTCAAAAAGATTTAAATTATTTGTGCAAACAGTAATTTAAAAAAATTAGGAGCCTGTATCTTAAAAACAATACATTTCTGGACCTATGTTTATAGAAACGTTTTCTTAGATAAAATAATTTAAGAAACTACCTCCTTAAATATTGGCCGTCTTTCTTAAACAAACTGTATATTAAACAAATTACATAAAACACGTATTTTTTATAAAACCAGTATAGTGTTTAAAAATTATTATACTAAAACGATTTTTTTCATTTTGTTGCAATCTTTATAGGATAAAATATTATTATATTTATAAGTACATATTAAATTGTATTTAACTTGTATATAATTTTTTCTTTAGAGCAGCTCCCAAATAACAACTACTCTGCTCATACTGCAACTGACCTGCTCCTCCCGAGACTGGTTGGTTAATATAATACTGTGGGCTCATTTTCGGTTGCCAAAATAATACCTGTCTTTTGTAATTCAACGCTTCACATTTGCACAGTATATAGTAAGTAGACTGTTTCTTTCCCCTCGTTGCACATTCTGGAACTTGGGTCCCCATTGGAAGAGTCTATCTTGTGTAGGTGTCCTCTTAGGTTACCGTGTCCTGTTAGCATCCCTACTGTTATTTGAAGTCTTTTCCTACTTTTTCTGAGTAGTTATTCCTTGGTTCTTTTGGACGGGCCCCTTATGTTAACTCAATTATAATAAATTATTAACAACTCCATATTCATGACGATTTTTTTAACTAACAAAATGGCTATATTTATATGCTATTAATTTTTAAATTCTTGATAATTTTAATAATAGTATTTGAATGTCATAAAAAAAGCAATAATTTAACTTGACGGTTAAAGGCGGTGAATATTTTACTCTGCTAAGAAAAATCTAATATTCTTTATAGTTTATCCTACCGATAAAAAAGATTTATTTCGTATTTTATATCATAAAACACAAAAATTGCTGTTCCAAAATAAAACATAGAAAACAATTTTCTTTTTCCTTGGTTCTAGAAACTCATTTAAAAATTTATTTCCTACTTACATACCTGCCCTGGCAATAGATAAAACATGCTTTAGGGTGTGCTATTTCCATATGATCGTTGTTTTCTCAAACCATGTATAAATATATATATATACATATATATATATATATATATATATATATATATATATATATATATATATATATATATATATATATATATATATATATATATATATATATATATATATATATATATATATATATATATTTTATATATATATATATATATATATATATATATATATATATATATATATATATATATATATATATATATATATATATATATATATATATATATATATATATATATATATATTTTATATATATAAAAAAAAAAATTATATAGCTTTGCAGATCGCAGGGATATACAAAGCTTGGGACCAGAAGAGACATACAGGTATCTGGGTATTCAACAGTCTTTCGAGATTAGACAAAAGCACAATAAGGAGGCAGCGGAACGGGAATTCATGCGGCGAGTTAATAAAGTGCTTAGAACCGAACTTAACGCCAAAAACAAAAGAACCGCAATCAATGCATCGGCAATACCATAATTAACATACACCTCGGGCATACTCACATGGTCATCCACAGACCTGCAGCGACTAGATCGCGGAGTCCGTACCTCCTTTACGAAACGTGGAATGCTGCACCCGAAGTTAGCAGTTGAAAGACTGTACCTACTACGAAAAGAGGGAGGTCGTGGACTGACCAACCTGGAGGCTGCCAAACAAAAAGTGATAAAAGAACTTCGAAAATACTTTCATTCTAGCAACTTACCGTTGCACCAGCGAATTGTAGTATTGGATAAAAATTACACTGCAATCAACTTGGCCTACCTTGAAGAGCCGGAAATTGGAGCAACTCAGCTGGAAATTATGAGAACAAGGTGGCGCGGCAAAGCCTTGCATGGAAGATTCCACAACAGAATGCACCAACCAGTGGTTGAAAAAACGATTTCTAATACCTACCTAACTTCAGGATACCTTTTTCCGGAAACTGAAGGCGCACTATTCGCAATCCAAGACCAAACAGATCGAAACCACAAAATGTCGCGTATGTGGTCCAGCTAAAGAAACGGTACAGCATCTGCCCGGAGGCTGCTCACCAATGGCGCCCACCAGATACCTAGGAAGACATAACAACATGGGCAAAGTAGTTCATCAACATACAGGGTGCCACAGATTCGAGTGCATGCATGGGGATCTCGGAAACCGTAAGAGATACGAAGTCGGTTAAATTATGGCAAAGTTGCGCATTTAGGTGCCTAACAACATGCCGATTGGAAAGTTGTAAAATTCCGACTACTTCCGGAGATATCCGGATATATATGGCTTCTAAATTAAGAAGACCAACTTTAAACGTTAAAAATGTATTTAAACTAATTCCCTTGGCCCATAAAAGAATTATTTCAGACGTATGTTTTATTTTTAAATAAACTAATCATACCGTAGACTCCTCCTTTCTTTTGTCTTGTCTCCACTTTAAAGTCCCTGGAAGAGATCTGAGACGCTCTGACCTATTCAATATACCTTTCTGTAGGACAAATTTGGAACAAAACACACCATTGATAAGAATGCAGTCTAAATTTAACATTCCCTGTAAGAACATAAATGTCTTTTCAATTACCCTCAACGTATTTAAAGAACAAATAAAATCTTATTTCTTAAATTATAATTGTTAACAAGCATAGCTTTTTAAATTAAATTATTAAACACATCTTATCTGTTATTTAACATTTCTTTTGTTTTTGTAATTCTTTGTAAACCTATTTTTTATTGTAAACTTTATTTTTAAGAATAACTGTATACAGTGGATACTGTTTGGAACTTTAGTTCTGTTGTACCCCGAACTTGTAAATAAATCAATAAATAAATAAATGGATAGACAGAGCTTTCGGTAATTTAATTAAAATAATTGAAAAATCGTATTCAATTACTTTTCAGTAATTGGATTACTTTAATTTAATTTTCAAAGTTAATTGCATTTGGATTATTAATTAATAGAATGTAATCGTAATTAGTAATTGATTTTCACGAATCCCAAATAAATTAATTACTTAGAAAATAATTCGATTACTTATTAAGTAATTATATTACTTTGTTCATTCAAATACCTAATAAATAATTGAATTACTACGAAAAATTACCTTTCTTTATGGAAAAACTGTTGGCCAGCCCAAAAGAGCATCTTAAAACAAGGCGGGCCGCTTTGAATTCGGCAAACGCCGCCTTCTCGCCGATTTCGTATTTTCGATTGATGCTTATCGCCACAGTTTTCATACTTTTTTTTTGTGGAAAAATCTGTTGATGTTTGGGGTGGGATAAAAAGCAATTTTTATTTTGGATTCATTTAATATTGAACTTGCCGAGAAAGCAGTTTGAATATTTTGACGTGCTCGTATGATGTATATTAGTAGTAAATATTTTATTTGTTTAGAATATCGCGTTTGAAATTTGTGGTAATTTAAATAAAATAATTGCTAAAATATTCAATTACTTTTAATTTAATTTTATAATTTAATTGCTTTTAACAAACATGCTAGTAAGTGGTAATCGTAATTTATTACTACTTAAAAGAGTAATTGGTAATTGTTATTGAATTACTTTTGAAAAGTAATTGCGACAGGTCTGGTTGTAGATTTCCTGTTTTGTTGTTAAATATACCCTTTATTTAATTTCCATTGTAAACGATTGATGTAAATAATTTTAAAAAATAACAGGGAGGTAACATAGGAATAATTATAATATGTTTTATAATGGTAAAAAATGCTTAAATTTCATATTATTAAAGCAGACACACTATAAAAATTATTTTTTTTTTAATATTTAGGTCGCACCTCCTAAAATGTAACACAAAACCAAAAATCTTAAATATTTTTTTTTAATTTTGGAGCCTTAGAAAAATCCATATTATATTGGGATATAAGCAGCTAAAGTGTGTTTCTCTAATTAACCCCTAGAAGAAAGTAATTCTAAAAACTGCTACAAACATAATAATTATTACACACTCATTTGTATATTTTTATTATAAAATTGGCATACCTCAAAAAAAAAAAAAATATTAGAAAAATCTACGTTTTCTCTTAAGTTTAAAATAAAACCAATTAGGTTACTTTAGGGATTCACATGCAGACAAATGCTTATTCCTAAATATAGTTGGTAAAGCTATTAAGCCAGAAATATCCGTTTCTTTGGCTATTTATTTTTTGAGTTGTGTCACTTTTGAAGAGAGTGTGCAAAACAATTAATAACTTTTAAGATAATGATCATGAAACTAGTTGTTGCAGTTTAAAAAAAAATTATTATGTATCTAGAGAATGTCAGATGTATACAATATTACTGCAATTAGGTTAATAATTCATACAATTTTTTTTAATGAATCATTTAGCAATAAACGTCCTTTGACGACTTGCAATGAAACTTTAATTTTAAATGTTTGTTCGAAAAATAATATTAAGCTTGGGTTTCTTATTTAAAAGGGTTAAATTATTTTTATTTAAGTAAAAATAATATATCTATACATGAAAATATAAAACATACATTTTATTAGTTATCTTTTTTACTATTTTGTATTGAGTTATTTTAAAAATATTTCGTAATTTTTAAAAAATTGTAATTTGGCCTTGAAATAGTGCATTCTTTAACAAAGATTTTTAAATTAGGTGTATTATTTTTAAACCGCTTTTTTTCGGGATAAATTAAATATTGTTTAACACAAAAATTTGTTTGATTATGTCCGATACTTAAATGACTCTTCAAAACTTATGGTCTAAGAGCTAGAGCCGAAAAATCATCGTCATTAGTAATATAAAGTTTCTTCCGTAAAACATGTTTATTTAGTATTGTTAATTATGTTTTCGTGTAGGCTAACAATCTATCAGATACAAGGGAAAGCAATAAGGGGTAAAAGTGCCAAACTTTTGGTAAAAAAATTCGTCATCGATAATATGTCAGCCATTTTGGCCACTTAAAGTTAAACCCCTAAGGTGTCTAAATCCAAAAGGGCTGACAGTTAGGTGGATACCAAAGGCAGCAAAATGGGTTCAAATTAACCAGAGCGCTTACTGCAAGGAAATATCTAGATTAATTTTTTTTAGGTAAAAACTGTGCGTTGGATTAACAAAATTATTAACAGATTTGATTTATTTTCACCTAGAAAAATTAAATCAAGATATTTGTCTGCATGGTGATATTGTTTACTGATATTGTTATAGTCATGCAGAGAAACGGTTTTTATTTTGTTAAGCAAAAACCGTGCGTCGGATTAAAAAAAATCATTTATAAGCAAAGTTGATTTGCTTATTAATGATTGGGGATTTAAAAAAATGTATATTTTAGGAGAAATCAGTGATGTACCATCAACATCTGCCAAAATAGGCAGGTCAAATTCCGTTCGAACGCCACGGGTGAAAATAAAAAAATGTAATACACTAAAAAATGCCTCTTGATACACAGTACATGTATGCCAAATTTTGTTAGAAGTGGTTTTACTGATATTAATACTAAATAATTTATTTTTAAAAATTTTACCACCCTGTATTTTAAAACTTAGGTCGTTTAGGACATACGTTCATATGAAGTTCTCTTTTTAAAATGAACTTATTTTTTTTTCTTAAATGTAGACATTTAAAACACACCCAGTATAAAGTGAGCGCTCGGAATAATTTGACTCTGTTTTACTGCCCTTGGTATCCAACTTTCAGCCCTTTTGGATTAAGACACCTTAGGGGTTTAACTTTAAGTGGGCAAAATGGCTGACATATTATCGATGAGGATTTTTTTACCAGAAATTTTGCACTTTTACCCCTTATTGCTATCCTCTGTATCCAATAGATAATCAGCCTGCGCGAGAACATAATTTACAATACTAAATGAACATGTTTTACGGGGGAAACTCCATATTACTAATGACGATGATTTTTCGGCTCCAGCTCTCCGTCTATCAACAGCTATTGTAAGCAATCTAATCTAAAATTTTCAAAATATATGACTGTACAGGTAATGGTGACACTAAATATAATTGTTAACCAACCATTACGTTCTATAAATACAAAAAATATTTTTGACACCATATATATGTTATGCTATAAGGTTTATATATTTTTATTAAATTGTAAAACTAAACGCAAGACGTTATTTATTTTACTAAAATCTTTTAAATGATTGATGGTGTAGAATAAGAGGGATGAATTAACCGAATTGTACTACATCACTGCCAGACTGTTAGAGACAGATATAAATTTAATAATTTATATAAATGCGTTTGGCTTGATTGAACTTGGTAATTTACACAAGCGCATACGTAGTTAATTTTTAAACTAAAATTTATTTCTAGCCCAAAAAAGTAGGTACGTATAGTTAAAATGTTTTAAAGTAATAAAATGAAGACTTGTTTTATTTTAATGAAACAAAAATGTTTTACATATAACATAAAATATTTATATAGTTTTATTATAGCATATTAGACGTTTGTGTGAAACAAGTGTATCCAAATGAATTAAATAAATACCAAGTTTATATTTTAAGTTTTCATATTTTTTATTATATTTGGTTTATAAAAACAAAACACATATAATTTAAAAAGCCTGTTATACTAGTTACTTTATTTTTTAACTGGCATGTTAAAGTGACTTTATTTCAGGCCAAGTAAGTTACTACAACTACAAAATTTTATACTTACGTCAATTTAGTAATACTGTTAGTTTAGCACCGGTTATGAGCCTAAAGAAGCTTTAAAGCTTTTTAATTTTATTTAAAAAAATTTAGTTTATTGTCACCATTTTAAGTAATAATACAAGCGAGGTAATTAAATTTTAATTATTATCCATTACTTTTTTGTGCCCTATAAATTACCTGTTAGCGCAAAAAGCTTTTTGGAAAAAATGTAATATTTGGTTGCTGAATTGTAAATATTTGTCAATTTGACCGTAACTAGAGATACAAATAAAATAAAGAGGAAATAAAACGACTTGTTTTTTAAAATAGTATTTAATAAGCCCTAGAGCTTTAATTATTTTTTTGAAAGGTTTTTTAACCATGTTGGGGACTGAGCCCGGGTTAACATAAATAACCTAGCGCAAGGTAAATTTAAATCATACCGGGTTTGGTATTAAAGCACTTGAAAAGGGCACTGGCAACCAACTGCATTAAAACACCTCTTTTTGTCAGATCATTGAGGTTAGAGAATGTTCGCATAATGATAAGTATAATGAATAACTATTAGCGAACATCACATGTTCTTGTCTGTGGTTCCACTTAAAATTGTTGTTCTCGTCAGGATGAAATTACTCAGAAGTTGATCCGAAGGGTTCAAAGGTCGTCGTTATTCGTATAATGTCCTTGGTGTTACCACCGCGTTATCTAAAAAGATTCGTAAAATGCAACACCTACATGTTCTTAAACAACGTTAAAAAAAAACAAGAGAAAATGGGTTTAATATCTAGATAGTCATCTAGCCATAGGTATTTAGTAATTCGACTTAATCGGCATATCTATCCGAATCAAAGTGCTTTTAGCTTCTTATAGAGTTAACATTTAAAAAAATAATAATAATTGCTTTTAATACATGGTAAATAATAATATAGGTAAGAAAGTAATAGGTTTATTTTTATAAAATATTTACTTTTTCATTAAAAAATATTTATTTATTAGAGAATAAACAATAAACTATAAACTAACGTGGCAATATAACATTTTTAACCTAAGATTCACTGCAGGAGAAACTAGGACATTTTAATAATTTCTTAGGACAGCGTTTTTCAAAGTATGTTCCGCGAAAACCTGGGGTTCTGCACGACTTCGGCAAGGGTTCCGCGAAAAAAAATGATTCTCTGAGTCCAGAATCCTGACTGGATTTTTGAAAAAGGTATAACCGAAAAATAAGTATCGCATGCAATAAGCTGGACGCGAAGCCCGATATAAGACTGCATCTTTCATCAATAAGACTCAGTGGCAGCTCTTAGATTTTCAATTTTTTTTCTATAAAGTGAGACATGAGATCCACTCTAAATTTATCAGATGCTATTGGCCTTAAGGGGAACCTGTAATTAATTTTTTTGTAATATTTTGTGTAAAATATATTTTTTGATATTAAAATAAATATTAAAATATTTAAAATATTGTTGTACTGAACTTATGATGCGACACGCTTTACGCAAAAATTAATTTGTAATTTTATGTTTGTCTTACTAGTCCGGTCATTTATTACACAATTAATTTTAGTGAAATAAACAATCTTTCGCAAATCCTTGCAAAAAGAAATATATAATAGGTATTTAATTTTTTAAATCGCAAATTAAACAAAAATATAAAAAGTGCTATTCAGTTGTTTCTGGAACTACTTATATCGCAAAAGTCGCAATATCTTTAATATTATTATTTTTTTAAATGTCCTAATTAAGCTTAAAACTAAGGTATAACCAGTTTTGTTTAATATATTTTTTTTTATAATTTTACTTTAAACTTCATTAAAGGAGATTTTATATAAAAACGGAGTCATGGGTCAAGTGTTAATGTAATAATATTTCTTAAGGTTATCTAACATGCAAAACTTACAACCAATTTTTTTTATATTCTCACTTACAAAAAAATGATAATAAATTTTAAACACTTTATATTATCCTGCATATATTTATAACAACAAGTGGACATCAAGGACAAGTAGGTAAACTGCTTTAGTTAAAAAAATATGAACGTGTCTATACTTACCTCTGGTATTTCGTTAAGAACATTTGTTTTTTTGAATCATAACAAGATAATTTCCATAAGTTTAATTTTTTTCCTTAAAAATGAACGATAATATTATAAAAAAGTATATCTTATAATTAAGGTTTTTTATATAAAGAGGTATAATAAAAATTTCGGCGATAAACTGGCACTAAAATGTAAAACGGAAATAAATTTGTTTATTTTAAGTTCTAAATAATTTGGGAAAAATAAATAGTTAAAATTAAATTTTAGAAATCTCCTTGTGAAATTACATACAATACACATAATTAGATTTGATCATATTTTAACTGCATTCTTATAAAAAAGAAAAATCTATGTAGTTTAATTTTTTTTCTACAATAAGAATTTTATACCCATTTTATTTTTTTTTAAATTAAAAATGGTATAGCAAATATTAATTTAAACACCAAACAAAAAACATCTTCTTTGCCTTTTACCGCATTTTTTGGGTAAATTTTCTACACATTGTTCATATTACTCTTGAAAATACCATAATGCGAGTTTATATTTAACCCTATAAAACTTCAAATCTGTTGTGTAAACAACCTATTTTCTTTATTTCTTAAATCTTTTCCACATCTCCGTTAAAGAAAAGGCGGGCATTATTTAACAAGAAATCCAGGAAAACTATATACTTGGATACAAAAGGATATAAAAAACAACACAAAATAGTTTTACAATTCTTTTATTCGACTGTAATAGGCTATTTGAGCAAAGACAAAAATACATTTTTTACCAGTGTTATTTGATTTATTGTAGTTTTATTTTTTACATAGTACCTGTTTATTCAAGGTAGCTGTGTAAGCTTTAATATTTTTTTGGTTTTAGGTTTAATTATATTTTAATTGCTTTTGGCACTAAATATTTAGATTTTAAGAACATATTTAAAAAAGATAATGGTAATAACTAGGCTCAGTAAAATAACAAAACATCGTTAATAAATAAACTTTAAAATACACAAATAAAAATTTTAAAAAACAATCTTGTATAATGTGCATTATTAGTACATAATTTTAAACCTAAAAAATGGTATATGTATAACAGCTATTTTTAATATTGAAATTCATAATTAAAAATATTGCAAAGTATTTACGGTGTTTTGTATTGCTCCTATTTTTTGCTTATCTAAAAACTTTTAGAGCAAAGACTCTAAAGAGCTTTATACTTGACTACTACTTTGTTATATTATTGGGAGTCTGTTTGGTAATTTTCTTTTAAGAACAAAGGTCATGTATTAAATTTATTGTAAAAATAATAGTTGTTTAAAATTGATTTTTCCCTATATTTAATTATGGAGGTTTCTACACCAAACAATACGACATCAGCATGGTGCAATACCGATTTCAGTAAAATAAGTATTTTCTACAATTCATGGAAATATTTTAATACACCGACATGCCGGTGCTACAAATTTGCCACTAACAACAGGTGGTAAAATGCAGTTTCTTTTATATTTGTCGATCTTTTACATTTAGTAATAAGTTGTTATTACTCTCATCATGAACAACAACAAGACAATTACAGCACGGTCTCTTTGGTTTACATGGAATTCTGCATTGTGTTGGTGTCGTGTTTGTGAGTGTTTTTCCAGTTTTATTTTTACTGAATAATTTATGATACACACGTCGTTTAAAAAAACATTTATATGGCGCTTTCAAATCATACATCGGTGATGCCTTTCCATTACATATTAAACTTCAAACAAATTAAATAATTTAAAACGTATTTGGTTTAAAATAATCCATGACTTTAACATCTTATTTTTTACACATTGCGAATAGTATGATACGCGTTTTACCAAAAAGGAACCAATAATACATTTTTAACGATTTTTCTTCTCTTTTGACAAAATTGAGCCAGTATTATAAAAGACCGGAAAAAATTTTTGTAGGTCTTACAGATGTTAAAATGGTCAAATATTTGGCATATTTTACGCATAAAGATCCTAAAATATCTAATTGAATAATAATTACTATAGAAAAAAAAACATTATAATTGGCATCAAATAACTTTTGATGCCAATAAAAAAATAGAATTTTAAATATAATTGATAGTTAAAACATATTTAAAAAACCATTTAAACCGATAGTTGTCAAGGGATGAACACTGATTTCCCTTAAGTCACAAAAAAGTCTCAGGAAAACTTAGCGATTTTAAAGCAGCATTAATTATTATTCCTGTGTCAAAAAAACTTAAGAGTATAGTTAAAAATCTAAAGCTATCTCTATCTATCTAAATCTTAAGTTAAAAGTCTATAGCGAACAATGTTAATAATAATATTATAAGAAATTTTTTAAATGTGCAAGTTCCATTAAAAATATTTTATTTTATTAAATATAATTCTTTAGATTTTATTAGGTGACATGCACTGCACCTGTAACTTTTACTTTAACTGCGGTAAGTATTTGCTTTCTACATTTTTAATTGTATTAAAAGGTCTAGTTAATCCATTTTGTCAATCCTTGAGGAACTTCTGTAGTGCCACTTCTATATGGAATATTTTTGGTCGGTCGTGAAGCCAGTCATGCCAAAACATAGCTTTATCGCCATGCTACTATAATTTTGAGTGGCACAATACTTCTTTTAGCGGTCCAAACAAACCGAAATCACATAGTCACAGATCCGGACTAGGAAGAGGATATAAAAGAACCTTTCAGTGAATTCTTGTAAAGAATTGTATCAGCGGGAAGTGTGATGTGGGGCAATACCGTAAAGCAGAATAACAATCTTAATTAAACGGTATCTTCTTTTTTTAACAAAATGCTAATGTAGACTTTTAGAGGAATAGGTTATAATAATAAAGCGCAATAATGATACGCAATTTTTTACAAAATAAGTAAAAAAAGGGCCTTGCCATCTAAAAAAAATATTACCTAAAGGCTCAAAGGCACCAACTTAGCTTTCTTTGATTTTTGGACACACACAATACTTTTAATTCTGGGATTGCCTAAGAAGCTTAGTAGATACTCTAACACGTCGCTGTTTTTCTTTTATAGTCAGCTATCCGGGTACCCATCTGTAGCAACTTTTGGGTAATGCTTAACGAAAAAAATTGTTTATTTTAAGCTACTAACACTTATTTGTAAAGTTTGTAATATATAAAAGACATTTTTTTTTGTATTAATAAGGTCGTTTATCAGATCAATATTTACTTGTAAAGTAGTTTTTGATATGTGGTGTTTTGACCGTTCTACGTCTTTCCTTCCCTTTTTTATAACTTGCGATTTTGCAAAATATCATGTAGTTTGACAGCATTTTACAAACAAATATTGTGCGTTGTTTAACGTTAACATGATTTGCCCACACAGTTACATTAAAAATTATAGTGAAAACAATTAAATTGCCCAAAATATTATGCAGAGCTTTTAGTATATTAAGATAAAATTGTGGCTTTTAAAACATAAAGTTAGACACATTCTCTTCTCGGGATCAAAAAATGAGCTGATAAATAAAGATTGTTTTTTCCTAAATTCTTTGCTAAGAAATTTTTAAAAAACAAATTTTGCCTTTTAATCCCATATTACAAAAATAAAAGTTATTTTTAACCGCGTTTTAATTTTTACATTTATTTTTGTGTGTTTATTAGCAAATTTGTGTTTTTTTATATATAACTTAAAATTATAAACAAATAATTAAGATACCGCATATTTTCCAACTCTAAATTTTTACTTTTACCCTACAACTAAAATACAGCAAATATGTTTACGAAAAAATACACCAATTTCTCAACATAACGCATTTTTTGTTGCGCGAAGGGATCCAACATATTTTATTAAAAACTATAAAAATTCTCAAGAAACAAATAATAGACAAAAGGGATTGAAATTTTATACCGTCTCTCGACAGACAAATTTGTTCGTCTGGGGATATTATGTGTGTTCTTTTTCGGAAAAGTAAACAGAAGACCGTATAAAATTTTACACGAGTAGAATGAAACAAAAAGAAAAATGAGATTGTTTAACTTCTTTGTTAAGAGGGTAGAGTGTTATAAGATGATTTTATTATATCTGCTTCTTTATTGCAATCTCAGAAGTAAATAAGAATTTAATTATAAATTGTTTTTTTTAATATTAAGATTTTATCGCACGAAAAAAATCTTAATTAACAAGGCAAATCTATTTAAATAAAAACTTGCTGACTTATAATATGTTAACCTGTTAATAACATTCGTAATAAAAATAGTTTAAATTAAAACACCTATAATAGTATTACATATCACAGGAAAGTGAGAGCCAAAGACATTAAAGATCCAAAGAAAAAAGCACTTTTTATCCAGGAAATTAATATATATTTTTTGCAATATTTTATCAATTCCTTATTTTTTTTTAATTTATTTTGGTAATACTAAACTATAATAATAATTATTTGTTATCTTACCGCTCTTCAGATTTAAGCCCTATTAATTTTTTTTGCTTTGTTTTTTTGGCTTGCATTTTTAAACCTAATTTTTACAAGTTACTCTTAACCACTTCTGGTCAACTGCTGAAACTCCCACTTTACAAACGAATTCTTCACCAGGGTTTTGGGGTTTTACTCCTCCGAGGTTGCAAGAGGGTACGGTTTCCTTATCGATATCCTAGATACTGAAATTCACAAATTCACAAAACTATTCATTTGTATCACCTAGTAGGATTTAAATGTAAACCACACATTTTACAGTAATACACTTTACCTCTAATAATAAATAATTTTATATTACACATTTGTATTATAATTCCTAAAATAATAAATAAATCAAATTACCTGCCATTTGCGGGCTTGTTAATTGTCAGAATTGATACACGTCATTTGTAGAAAATCTGCACTAATTAAACAATTAAAATTTTTTCAAAAAATATTTTTTCTTAACAAATAACAAAAAAGAAAAAAAAGTTAATTTCATTTTAAACCAACGTAATTTATTAATATTTTTATATTAATATAATTATTATAAATGAGCATAATTTTATTTTAAAACATGTGGAACTCAAATGGTCAAAAGAGTAACTTTTATCTTATGTTAGTTCGGGCCCAAGCTATTATTATTTTCCTTTTTTTCCTTACCATTCGAAAGTTTTCTTACCATTTAAAATTTTTTTCCAAAAGTGTTCTAACTTTATTTTACCCAGCACAAACTATCAATATTAAATGACAAGATTAGATCTATTTTTAATTAGAGTAAGAACTATTTTAATTTTTTTATGTTTTTAAAAGTTGGCCAATTTTACATCTTTCTTATAAGTCAAGTTGTATTTAGGCTGATGATGGCCATCTCTAAGGCAGAAACATGTCTCTTTATCTCTAGAGGTCTATAACCTTTCAATTAAAAACAACTTTAGTGGTGTAAAAAAGTGTTTCATTTATTCTAATTTTTACAAAAAAAATCCATTAAAGGGACATTGTATTTGTATGCATATATATATATATATATAATATTATATATATATATATTATTAATTATAATATATATATATATTATATATATATATATATATATATATATATATATATATATATATATATATATATTTATATATATATATATATATATATATATATATATATATATATATATATATATATATATCTTGTGAAAATTGTTACTTTTGTCACCTTCTTGAAAAAAAAATAATAAGTTGTCCTATGTTGTTACAAAGAGAATTTAACGTAGAATAAGATAACGTAAAAGAATATACAGGGTTGTATTCAACATTTTGCGGAAAAGTGACTTTAAATATTTGAAATAACGGGGAAATTAAAAATCTGTTGCTAAAATTGCAAAAACAGTTGCAGCTAGTTATTGCTTAGCAAGTTAAGCTTTATTCACTAAATTCAATATTTTCGATTTTCTTTTGTTGTTAAGGTCACTGTCAAAATAAATGCATATTTCAAGAAATGGTCCGTAGCTCAGCCATCCTAAACGGAAATGTCACATTATGATATATCGTTAGCAAGAGAATTTAACGTAGTATAAGATAGCGTAAAAGAATATACAGGGTTGTATTTAAAATAAGAAAGTTGAAACTACTCCCGCGTAAACCGGAAGTGATAATAATTAAAACTAACTGTCAAAAAATGCAGGCCTTTTGCGCGATTACAAATTTGGAAAAAAAAATTTAAATATGTTTTTCTTTATAACGACGACTATGTGCAAGTTTTCCGCTCTATTAAAATTGTATTGCAGAAAAAGGTTTTTCGATCCACCCTAATATATATATATATATATAAAATATATATTTTTATTTTTATATATATATATATATATATATATATATATAAAATATATAATATATATATATATAATAATATATATTTTATTATATAATATATATTAAAATTTTTATATAAAATATATATATATACACATATATATTTCGTCATACTTTTTGTACATTTATTTATTTATACACATAAAGAGAAAAAAAATTGGCGTTCCTGAATTATCTGCAAGCTTAAATTCCTAAGGGAAGTAATAAAATTACTCTTTGCTAATTTACAATTAAAATTTAATTTAAATATTCATTTTCTTACTTATAATTTTAGGACAGACAAGCAGGTATTTTCATTGAATTTTCAATTGGGTTAAAATTCCTTTTGATGACTTTCTCTCTCAAGATCTTAGATAGATAGCTTAAATATTAAACTTAATATTGAACGAATATGAAATTCAAATATTATCGAGAGCTCTACTATAGTATTTCTGTTCAGCATAAATTTGAATTTTACTGGTAGAGAAAGATTAGAAAAGCCCTTTGGTATGCCTGTCGATAAAATCGAGCTATATCTCAGGGATCTTGTACGATTACAGAGTTCAGATGCAGTCCTGATATAAATTTAAAATTTAAAATATATTTACTGACTCTAAAACAGTCCATAACGATTTCCATATAAAATTATATTTAATAAAATACTTTATAATTTTCACTTTTTTTTGGTTTCATATCATTTTAGGAAGAAAACATTTAGTTATTAATTATAAATACCTGAGTTACCATAACGTTAATAATATAGAAAGTCAGAAGCAAAATTTACTGATAATGTCAAATTTGTAAACCCCCCACTTTATGATTCTTGTGCAACTAAGAATATTTACTTTATTTTTTAATGCTCAGCTATAAAAATATATAAATTTTATTAACACATTTTCAAGAAATCTTGCGTAAGAGCTAAAGTTACCATTAATGCTAGATTGTTAAACATTTAACCCTCTTTCCCCTCTTTCTCATTTCCGTCCAAAATGTTTAAGTACCACAATTTGTGAATATTGTATTTCAAAGTACTTCTTGAGCATTGTAGCGTTACAACTACAAACTTTATACAAAGAATTACCAACTTTAAACTATCCCTCAATGTGATCTAGTTAAGACCGACAGTTTAACATAAAATCTGACCATAAAAAACAACAGACCGTGTTTGCCTATGGTCACCCATCAAATTACGGACCATACCTAACGTTGCTTGTTTTAACAAACTTTATTTTTAACTAGTATTTTGAACGCGTGGACTACACAGTCTTGGCTGGTTTGTTTCTTTTCCCGTTTTTGCAAAATAATACAAATTTTGCAAACATACATTTTCTTCCACACAAACTTTTATCCCCATCTTTTACCCCTCGGAAGATAAAGTTCTAAAAATACTACCACTCTCTATTTTCCTCGGTAATCAATGAAGATTTTTATTTACAAACTTTTATCTTCGTTTTAACAAACCAGGAAATGTAATTTTAGAAATTTTAAAACCTTTTATTTTTATTCGTAATTGATAACATATCAATTTTTATACTTCTGGGTTCAGAAATAAGAAAGTTCCATACAATTTTTTGCCCCCGTTTTATCTCATTAATGAGGAGGAGTTTCTAAAATCCTTTTTTACCTAGCTTTGTTCACGTGGACTACATAATTTGGCTGTTCTCTTTCCTCTTATTCCTGCGGGATGTTTTTCCCGTGTTATTTAAAAATGTTAAAAAGGATTATTTTCAGTCATAATCAAAAGTCTACATACCACTTCCCATACTTCTTAGTCCAGAAATAAAATTCCTTCTTAACTGACGTCTTTAACTCATAATCTACCAGGGTGCCACATTTTATTTTCATAAGTCAAGTAGCTTTTGAAATTTTTTATTAGTTAGTGTATTTATGATTGAGTTAATGAGTAGCCTTTTGCTTTTATATATTATATAGATAATAATAATAATTGTTTAAAATTATGTTAACGGCTAAATACAAGGTTTTTTAGGAGTACGCGAAATCTATTTAGTGTTATGGATTGCTATTATTCTTAGATAGTCTATAACTCTTAAAATATTATTTATTTATTAAAGTAGGCATTTACATAATTAGCCAACAATATGCATTTTCTTGCTGCGTTACCAGATACGTCATAGGATATAAAACATATCAATTATTTTTTACACCAGAACTGTTAAAAATGCAACAACCACACCACAACTAACCACAACTAACGACAACTAACCACAACTAACCACAACATAATCCTAAATAAACCAAAATTATTCTTTAAACAATAAAGTCATTATTGCTTTTTCCAAATTCCCTTAGGAAGTTATACGTTAATCCATTATAGATATCTGACGTATATTACGCTAACTAATTTAACTGAATAATTACATACATTTATATTTTAGTAAATAAAATAGTTTGTTTTTATTAATTTATTCTGCTATTCTTGCGTTTTTTCGTTTTAAGTCTACTTCTAGTCCAGTAATTAAAGACCTGAAAATACCTAAAGCTGTAAAGAAATCTGTACAGTTTTTATTTGTGGCGCAGTTCTTAGGTCTTCGCGGATGCTTTCGAGCGAGAAAAAGTTTATCACGATTCCGACGTGGCAACCCGCTAAAAATGGCCCCCCAAAGTCCCAAAAACAAGTTTCCCGCGAATATCTGCTAAAAAAAAGGGGAATTAAAGAATTTTTGTTTAACAAAAAATGAAGATCACCTCGAAGTCTACAAAAATGGCTCTTACTATTTTTTTTCGCAACACCAATATTTTTTGCAGAAACGGCCATCGAAAAATCCATAACATTCCACACTGGATAGATAGCCGGAAACGGCTAAAAAATGCAGATGGGCAAAACTATTTTTTATTAAAACGCAAGAAAGATGGTGGAGGAAATTTTCTGAGATCATTAAACACTTGCTAAGGTCTCATTACAAAAAATAATTAATAATAAGAAACCAGTTTTTTAAAAAATTATCAATAAATTAATGAGATACTCTCAAATATTGTGAAAAAAAATCTTTGACCGCTTTTTTTAATATTCTAGAAAAATCAGAATGGACCCAAACTCATATGTAGTGATAGGTACGGACTTTTCCATTCGGATAAACTTCAAATGATTAAAAAATGTACATTATTGCCCAAGTATTGGAACAATTCGTCCGCCCGCTTATAAGTGAATCCATAAAGATAGCGGCAGCTGAAATAAGGAAATTTTGGGTTCCGTTATCTCAAAAACTATCGATTTTTTTAAAAAAATTATAAGGATCATTTTTGTAGATTACAAGGCGATCTTTAGCTTTGGTCGCAAAAAAAATTCTCCAGTTCGCATATTTTGGCAGATATTAGCGGGAAACCCATTTTTCGGGCCTTGAGGGGCCATTTTCAGCCCTTTCCCACCTGTTAATGTCGATAAACTTTTTTTTCGCTCGAAAGCATCCCCGAAGACCTAAGAATTGCGTCATAAGGGATAACTGTACCGATTTATTCACAGCTTTATCCCTTCATTTACTGGACTATTTATGCAGCACTGTCAAGTTTTGCAGTGGGTGTCTTAGGTGTGGTATAAGGTAGTAAATTAACAAGAAACTTGAATATTCTAAAATTAAAAAGAAATAGGTTTTAGAGCCTCTTAGAATAATAAAGGGATGACCAAAGAGGGAAGTGTGGAGCCTTTACCAAGTTGGCTGGAACCGAAATATAATTTATTATTTTTATGCATTTAAATAAAATTTTCTTTTGCCTTTTATCCAACAGTTATTTTGTAATGTATTTTATAGCAAGTATTTATAATTTTTATAAAATATCGTTGGGCAATTAGGCATGGCGGTATACCAAAAAGGTAAAACCATTGTTTAAATGATTATAAATAGGTATTTTATAGTAGTGTTAGAAGAATTAAACAAAACAGTACTATAAAATTCTAATATATTTTATTTTGACCCTGTTATCAAAGAGAAACTGATTAAAGTTGCATAGGTCAATTAAATTGAAATAAATAACAATAATTTTAATTATGAATTTTTCATAATGTTTGATAATCTTTCCCATATAATAAATAGGCTGAATCCTTATAAAGTAATAAAACAAAAGTATGCTATAAATTTGTTTTGCTTAAAAAATATGTTAAACAAATATCTTTTAAATTTTTGATTGGTAATACCAGTAATATTAAATTATTATTTCGGGTAAACAATAACGTTATATTGCAAAACTCACAAATATGAATCAGGTTAGTTGTGGTTAGTTGTGGTTGGTATAATACACCAGTTTTAAGTGTAAATTGTTTTTACTTAAAAAAATAATCGATTTACGGTACTATATCGGGTGTTTCTCAAAGGTGGTTTCCCCCTATAACTTTGTTATTTTTTAAGATGGAAAAATAAAATTTGGCTTGTCGATATATGACCTAAAAATGCATTGAATGACGTGTTCAATTGTTTTTGATGATTACTGGTTTCACCGGAAATGACCTCAACTTTTAAATTTTAAATGGAATACCCTGTATTTTTATTTACCTATTCGATAGAAAATGACATCCTTAATACAATGACAAATTAAAAAATATTTAATTTTTTAAAATTCAATCCAGAATGCCATGACGTCGTTAAAACAACCAATTTTGAGTGGGGGCGTGGAAAAATAATTTTAATTATCTTTTATATTTTATGTCTTTTTCAGAAAGGTAAAAATGCAAAATTTTATTTCTAGACATAACTCCTTTTTTTCAAATGAAGTATTTAATTAAAGTATTTATATTAAAATGCCTTATTAATAAATACAGTAATCACTTTAAATAACTAACTCGCATTTAATTATTAAACTATGTAACATCATTGTTTAGCATCAACCTTTTTGTTTATTTCCAAGCTTACCTGACAAAATTGCCGAAATGCATATGACTCTTTTAATCGAATGCCACGGCCTGGATTTTTTAAAATTTATAAGCAACAACTACTATGCCTATTTTTTTTTGCTTTTTTAGTGTTGATTTAACTTAAAATATCAAGGGTGAGGTATTAAATTATTTAGAATTTCGAATGTGCCAACGAGCCACTATCGTTTCGTTTGAAAAACGTGAGTTATGTCTAGAAACAAAATTTTGACATATTTTTACCTTTCCGAAGAAGATATAAAATACGTCATATAATTAAAACTATTTTTTCACGCCACCTTGACTTAAAATTGGTTTTCTTAACGACGTTATGGCACTCTGGATTGAATTTTAAGAAATTAAATATTTTTATAAAGGAAAATGTCAAAAGTTGACATATGGGTTGTCATTGTATTTAGAATGTCAGTTTTTATCGTATAGTTAAAAAAATACAGGATGTTCCATTTAAAATTTAAAAGTTGAGTTCATTTTCGGTGAAACCGGAAATCGTCAGAAACAATTGAACACGTCATTGAATGCATTTTTGGGTGATAGGTCGCCAAATTTCATTTTCCCATTTTAAAACATAAAAAAGTTATAGGGGGGAACCCCGGTATACCCGATTATTCGGCCCGTTCAAAATAAGCAGAAAGCAAAACTTTTGTACCTTATTATTTGGCCAAATATTAGTACAGTACTATGTGCCTTTAATTGTTTTTTTTTTGCTTTGGTTGGCTTTGCACAGGAATGCATACAGCCACTACATTTAACGTAAAACAATAAAAACAATAAGAATTGGGGGTCAACAGTTTTTTTGTGGTTAATGCCAGCAAATATTAAATAAAAAATGTAATTAAAATAGAGACGAAATATCCGATACATACTTACTTTTTTTTGTGAAAACAGACGATAACAAAAAAAAAACAATCTATCAATAGGGTTAAAAAACTGATTTTTTTTATCCTAACTTAAACAAAGATATTTTTAGGAATTAAATAATACTGGGTGTTTTGTTTCCTATGTCACCTAGTTTAATAACAAAAAAGAACTTTTCACTTTCACAATAATTAAAACTAAAAAAACTTATTTACATTTACCTCTGAATGTAAAAAATTAAAAAAAAACTGAACGAAAACTAACCAAAACTAATCAGAATTATAGGTTTAACCGAAGAACGCACCATAGTTGTTAGTTTTGGTTAGTTTTCGTTCAGTTTTTTTTTATTTTTCACATTCACCGGTGAATGTACATAATTACCACTTTATTACATTAACCGTAACATATACACTAAACTAACCAATAAAAACAAAATTAACAGTAGGTACGAAACAAATTAAGGTCCCACAGATTTTTTGAGGTCGGTCCCAGTACGAAAGAATAATTTCTATTAAGTATAAAAAAAGAAAATCAGAGGTTGTTAAGTAAAATCTCTTTGCCATTTCATTGTATATCGGATAGTTTATTTCTATTTAAGTTTTATATTTGATTGCTTTGCTGGCAACGACCTTAAAAAAATTGTAGGTTTCTAATTTGTTCGTACCTATTTTTTTGTTGGTAAATATGAGACTAGATATAAAAATATTATTTTATGGGTTGAAGATATTTTTTTAGTCGATTAAATTATTTTATACTACTTTTTTATGTAACGCTAAAATTTTCCAAATTAAATTTTGAAATATTTAATATCATATAAAGCAATATACAAAATGTATTATGGGTTTCGTGTACTTTATAAAAAAATAAAGCACACAAGTTCTGTAGAGATATAACAAAAACATTTTTCCACTTGCTGTATCACTAATAGAAAGCCCCATATATTAGACGTTTTCTTTGATTTAATATAATAAGTAATTCTAAAAAAAAAAAAAATATTTGAACCCGCAAATTCTAAGGTCTATGTTTTAAATTTTAAGTTTTAAATTTGCATTTTTGCCGGTAAAAGATAAAAATGATTACTTTAGAAATTTATGCCCATTTTTCTAAGGACAATCTGTTTAATCTTAAGATATAATTTTATACTGCATTAACCTAAAATACGCTTAAGTGCTTTGTTCCTTGGGTTGGTTAGTAGGTAATTTATTTAAAAATATATTTTTATGCACATTGCACAAGTACGTTATTATCTCGGTGACCATAATGTTCCTTAAATACATTTTTAATTCATTACCCTAAAATTTTTAGTTCCTCATTAAATTAAAATAAATAGATTTAAAAAATATTGTAAAGATAAATAACATTTAAAATAATTATTTACTTACTTTAATAAAAGGCATGGAGAAAATCGAACCCGGAACCTTCGGGTTAAAAGTTTCGAACGCTGCTGCCTGAACCACGCAGCGGTTCAACAGCGATATTACATTTTAAGTATACAGGTAAGTCTGTGAAGTGGGACCCCTCCATTTATTGCTTTAAATACTCTAATTGGAAAAAAATGTTTTATACAAAAATATTTTGGTTTTTGCTGCTCTATATTTTGCGTATAACGTTATGTATACAGGGTGTATTAAAAAGCCCGTACAAGAAAAAAGTTTATTTTTTTAAATGACTTCCTATATTTTTTGGTTGGCTATGTAAAGGTTGCTTGAATTATCTTTTAGATTAATTATTACAACATTTTTTTTATTTTAATCTACTTTGGCTTTGGGTCTTAATCCTGACAAACTATTACTGCTATGCAGTGCATGATAACACATCTCTTAATAAATAAAAAAAGTTGCATTACGGGCAGAAAGAAGAAGATATTTTAAAAATTTAAACATTTTCTTTATTTTTTTTTAACCTAATTTATTACTAACCTTGCTTAAAAAAGGTTTAATGAATTTTAATTAAGTCAATTATTAAAAACGTGTAATACATTGCAACAATAAGCAGTTTTACAAAAGATTAGGAATTGTGGTAGAAAGATTATACAATTTTCTTTATTTTTGACTTTTTTTATGTATGACAGCCCACGAGTACTAGGTACCGTAGGTGCTGGGTTTAGACAAGGCTGTAGTGCCATAACAAACCTTGTACAAATAACTACTGCCTCTGTACTACCTCGTCAACGTCTGGGTAATCTCATCCAGGCGAGACCTACAGTTTAACTTAGAATTTAAACCACACACAACAGCACGTGATTACTAACCATGTCCATCGTTATTTCACTAACTTGACTAAATGCTATGTTCAACCCGGTAACATTTTATTTCATATCCAGTTTATTTAGTACTTATCCTTAAGTTATAATTTAAGTCTAAATTATAACTAGAAAATCTATTTTAGTGCAATAAATATCCTTATGAAAATGTCGTGAAAAATATAAGCAATAAATTCTATAAGACCAATATAGCATAATCTCAAAGATAAAAAATCCAAATTGTGGGTTTTTTAAGAAGATGTGCTGTGGCATGGTCTAAACTCGAAAAGAAAAATTTGTGGAGAAAGCATCAGCAAATAATCTATAAAAAGTCTGTAAAAGTGTAAAACGTTTTACGACAGCTTCAACAGACTAAAAGCACGAAAGCACCACAGTAAGATTAACGCTGGCTGCAGTGGAGGATTATCGACAAATACAGGTTGCTATTGTGTGTGAGTTTAAGTTAAACATAAACCTGTGGCACTATTGGTGGGCACTCCGGAGGTGGTAGTTTTCCACAAGTAGTTTCCGTTGGCACTACTGAGGTGTCTATAAATTACCATAAAACACAAAAACTGATATGGGAACACAACGAAATACCCGAAAGCTATGTCCTTTGTACTAACCTTCATGTGCTATTCAAAGGAGAAAAAAGACAACTGAAGTGGTATTAATTAATTCCGTGTAAAACCCCGTAAAATAAATAACGAAGTGCTAACTTAACTCGTAAGTAACCTTCTGATACTTTAAAAAAGTTTTTCTTAACATTCGTTTGAAAATAGGACCTACCAAGATGAGTTATCGTTATCTTATTATGTGTTTAGAATAACTCCAGAGTAATGTAATCAAGAACGTTTTAGAGCAAAACTTATACTTACACTGGGCCCCCCCCCATTATAGAGCCAATACACAGACTTGAAAGGTATTCCGTGGCTTTTTAAAAGCCCCTAAAAAATGTGCAATGACCAGAAAATTAATTGTAATTTCTTTATTTATTTCTGAAAGTTATTTTTGTAATTTTTTTGGTAAAATAATAAAGCGTTTTGTTTTTTTTTTTATATATATATATATATATATATATATATATATATATATATATATATATATATATATATATATATATATATATATATATATATATATATATATATATATATATTTTTTTTTTTTTTTTTTTTTTTTAAAGTTTATAATCTCGTTAACACGTACGAAGTAAATTTGGCAATTTAAAAAAGCAAAAATGGTATTTTTAATATAAAATGCGTCACTACAATGGATTTAATTTTATAATTTAATTTTTAAAAAACAAAAAGAATAATAATTTTAAAATACAGCGCTAACCCATTTTTAAATTAAGCTCCTCATTAAAAATGTAATAAGAGAGACAAATATGCAACAGAGGCAGTTACAATGGTGAGGTGTAAAATAAAGCCTTGGTAACTGTAATTATATAAATTAAATACCTCGAGACAATAAATTATAATAAATGTGAATAAAATAAAATGTATTCTTAAGTGCAATGTAACAAAATTACTAAACGTTATAATATTAATCATTTTATTTACGTAATGTGTTGACTATTGACTAACACCGTTTTTGTATAAAAAAATCGACCGGTTCTTTCTATAAAACATTTAGGAATCAATATTTTTAATTGGATTAACAAATTCGTCCAATAAACCTGCAATTACTAATTATGCAAAACAATGCGGAGTTACGGTTTGCGCACACGTCTAAGGTACAAGCAAAACTGAGGTATTTACGAACGTATTAAGTTACTCCATCATTTTATATAAAAAACAACCAAATCTTTTAATATAATATTAAAGAAGTATGGTAAGAAGTATTGGACTGGACCATTTTTCCTAATGGAATACGACTTATAACCTGCTTTTCAGCAAATTTTAGACAGTGGCGGTTTCACTAAGACTGGCTGTGCCCCTGCTTTCCTTTTCTTGTGGCCCCTTTGGTTGGGCTTCCCATTGGTGCGTGGCTGTCCCGCCTATCAAATTAACATCGTCTATCTATCTCTTACTAGCTTGTGTGGAACCCTACATTTTCGCTAGCTAGCGATGGGTTTGAACCAGCAATCCAACGGTAGTGGTTTTACTAGGTGTGACTGTACTACCTAGTATGTTTGAGTAATTTAAAAAATAATAATTAAACGAACCGGGAGAAATACTTTAAAGACGTTATTAAGCTCGACGCCGCCGGCCGCATCCCTGTGGCGGCTGGTTTAGTGCTGCCTGCGCGTCCGTCTATCAGAACTTAATTTTGCGTCTGTCGTGTTTTTTTACTAGATATATTGGGTCGCCCGTTTTTTCTTACCTTGGGATGGTCCACGAAGGCTGAAGGCTCTAGTACTAAGGTGTCTTAATTTTAGTAAAAGGTAGTTAAATATTTGAAGATTTGGGGAAAATTAAACACTTTTGCGGACAGTAGGGTTCACAGTCTGGACAATCTGGGGATTAAAAAAAGAAGAAAGTGGAAAGTTCCTTTAAAGTTGTACTGTGAAAATATGCATAAGAATGGCACTACGTGTTGCTCTGTTTAAAGATGCCAAAAAGGTTAAATAGCTCTTTATTCTGCAAAAGTTGGCCGCTTATATGTAAAGGATGAGCACTGACAGACTTTTTCCGCGACAGCGTACTTAATGTATTTTGGAGGCTATAAACTGGACAATATCTTAGTTTAAGGCCGTCTCCAAGAAATATCTTCATTGCTCTGCACTTGATATCCAAATAAGATTCAGAGACTTGCTAAAAACGGAATATTAGAGTGGAGGGTAATATCGCCAGCAACACTACGAATGGAATTGATTGTGGAAAAAAACATCGTTGATGTAAAGAAGAAACAAAAGTTGTGCCAGTACTAAGCCCTGGGGCATCCTAGCATTATTTGATGAAAGCTGAAAGAGCAACCTACTACCATAACTGACCTTCGGCGATTAAAAAGGAAAGTGAAAAAGCTAGAACAAAGCTTAGATGGAGGACCGTAGAAAAGAAGTTTTAAATAGGTCAAGAGTAATGATCTTGTATTTACCAAGAAACTTAAGGGACCTGTTTATTTATATCTATATTTATTTATATATGTCAAAATATGTGTGCGCTATAAAGATCTAACAAAAGATAAAGGTTTTAAATTTAGGCTAGGCCGTTACACCTTGTTATAACGGTTTACCTATTAAATCCAAATAGTTAAGCGCCCACCAGTCGGTTATCGTTAAAGCGTAGTATTAGAAATTATAGCAAGGGTAATATAATTGCTCCTACGTGGCCCTACAGCAGTTCAGCATGCCTAAATAACTCCTAAGTACGTATGTAGTTGGTAATTATTAGAAATACATTCCAAATTCACGCTAGGCCGTTACAGCTGTAGTGGCATACGATTAAATTAGTAACGCACCTACAGGGCATTACGGCACACAATAGTTTAAATGGTATACCTGAGTGGACAAACCCATTTTTATTAATTCAGTAAAAAATGTAAATTACCATATTTTATAAAAATACCTTTAATATAACAAAAAATGCAAGACAGATGTCACATACTCTATGGTTCGTTAGATTTATCTGATCTATAGAGGGACTCTTGTTTTGAACATGTTAAGTATTACTAAAGATGCCAATAGTTCCATAATATTTTAGATTTTTTAAAAAGAATATTTTAATAAGGTTAAATTAGAAAAATGTTTAAATTTTTGGGTAATTCATGGTAACCACATAAAAAAGGATAAAATATTTTCTGCATTCTTAGCTTTTCTTCTGCATTTTTTTTTTTATCTTGGGACAGTCCACGAAGGCTGATGCCTAAGTACTAACGTACCGTGGGTGCCTTAAGTGTGGTGAGAGGGGGGTTTGTTACACGGGACTTAAATATTTGGAGATTGGGGGGGAGAAGGAAAAGCTTCTGCGGGTAGCGGGGGCCACAGTCTTTACACCCGGGGTAAAGGAACAAGAAAGGGAAAGGGGGGGCCCCCTCAACTAACAAAAAGGGTGAAAAAGTTGCACTAGGGGGTTAAACTGGGCGCCACTGCTTTTAGTGCCAGGCCTAGCAGAGACCTTCCAAGGTTTAATTGGGAACCCCTTTTTTCAACTTTACCACCACTAAAGACAAGAAAATTTTACTAAACAATATTAACATTAAAAAAAGGATACACTAGGGGGAGCCAAATAAAACACTATACCCAAAAAACAAATAGTTAATATAATTTATTATAAATTTGTAATTTAAAGTTTACCCCAAAAAAAATAATCAAAATAAAATGGTAAAAGGCTGGGTTATGAAATTACAAAATTTAAATTTATAATTTAAAAGTTTACAAAAATATATATATAAAAAAAATGAAATGGTGAATGCGTTTAATGCATTAAACTGAACAAGTTTTTTGGGCGCCCCACTCCAAAAAATAAGTTTGAGGTCTTGTGAAAGAGATATCTGCATTGACCTGCGCTTGTTTTCCAAATCAGAATCACACGGGGGCTTATGAAATTCAACACTAGAGTGGAGGGTACTATCGTCAGAAAAACCATGAATGGGATTGATTGCGGAAGAGAGAAGATCGTTAAGGGCAGAAAAAACGCGTGGGTGCCAGCCCCGAGCCCTGGGGCCCCCCGGCTTTAAATTTTTGGTAGAAACTGGAGGAATGACCATCTACACTAACTGATATACGTCGATTAAAAAAGGAAACTGGAAAGCCAAGAGCAAAGTTTGGGGAAACCCCCCAAGAAGGAAGTTTCTTAAGAAGCCCATCATGCCAGCCCTTTGATCGAAAGCTTTGGATATGTCAAGAGAAAGATCTGGGATTCACCAAAAAACCCTAAGGGGACTTGTTCCAGTTGGGAGAAAAAAGGAAAGAAGATCAGCTGTGGATCTACTGTGACGGAATCCATATTGTCTATCATGTAAGATTTTATGTTTTTCCAGATATTTTAAGATTTGGGAATTAACGAATTTTTCCATTACTTTGCAAACAACTGAAAGAAGAGATATAGGTCTATATTTGGGAAAGGGGAGAGTTTTGGACCCTTTTTTTGGGGACAGGTTGCACACGCGCAGCTTTCCAACTCTCCGGGAAAAAAGCCCGTGTCGTAAGAGATTGAAAGAGGCGAGTTAGGATGGGTGCAAGCTCGGGGGCACATTTTTTTTAAAACGATTGCTGGTATGCCATCCAGCCCAGACGATTTTTTAGTATTAAGAGAAGAAAGAATACGCTTGATCTCGTTAATGCCTCGATAGGCTTGAGGCTCGTTAATGCCTCGATAGGCAATGACTAATAAAACCCATATTATATCAATAATTTATAGTTTTTGTGTGGTTCATTATTGGGAATCAAGTAAATGTATCATGGTTTAGTCAAGTGGATTTTTTAAAACACCATCAGCGGGTATCCGTCCAAATATATCATTTTGCAGCGCAAGTTTAAAAAAAAAATTGTTGAATAAAACCTTTTTAAAACAACACCCCAAAGAAAAATTGACATCTGCAACTGATATAACTTATAGGGTAAGTAAAAATAGGGATACTGTAAATTTATAAAAGGTGCCAGATAATAAAATTGCATATTTTTTTTAATAAATATTAAAATACTAAATTATTAAAAAAAAATGATTGGCGGTAAAGAAAGCAAACTTTTTGCAAAAACCTTAGCAATTGGATGCGGCATCCTTGTATGGGATATTTTTTAATTGAAAGATAAGTTGCGTATAATTCTTTAAAAGCTTATCTCAGATTTAAATTTCTACAGACTTAGTTCTAGAATTTGGCTGCTTAGTGTACTTTCTTATTTTTAGGTGGTAATATCCCAAATGTATCAGGATTATCCCTAACCATTGTTTTAAACACCTAACGCTCTAACGCTCTAAAGGTAACTACAATTTTGGAACATGTCAACTTTTTTACTATATATCGTTATTAAGAAAACGTCAAACTATAAGTAATTAGATGCAATATTAGTTTCAAAAAGGTTTGATGATTTTTTAGGATGTAATGGTTATTTTAAAAGGGATTGATCCTTAACTTTTAAGATGCAATGGTAATTTTAAGACGGTTTAATGTTTCATTTTTAAAATGCAATGGTAGGTCTAAAAGGGTTGGATCTTTTAAATTTTCGGAGGAAATCTCCTCGGAACAGGACACAAGATGTGCTCCACCATCTTGTGTTCCTGTTCACAACCTCTACACAGAGGTGTGTCATTTATACCCATTCTAAAGAGGTGTTTTTGCAGTTGACAATGTCCAGTAAAAACGCCCATAATTAGACGGAGGCTCGCCCTAGGCACTGCCAAGTAATGTTTAGGGGTATCTCTGTCAAGATAGTTCAGTAACTCCCTGGAAAAGTTACAGTTTACTGGTTCATCCTATCGTCTTACAAACATATTATTTGACAGTGTTACCTTATTCTAAATTCACTTATGTGTTTAAAATTTAATAATTACACATGGGGGTAAAAGTTCTTTCAAAGATAGCTTTAGTAATTTGAATTTGTCTAATTTTGACGTAAAGTTTTTGACGTTTTTAATATTGGCATTTTGTATAACTTTAAATTTTTTTAACTTTATAACTATTTTAATTTTGATTGTGTTTTTACACCTGTACTTCAACTTTATGTAATTGTTTCTACAGGTATGTATAGTTTTTTCAGTTTATCCCATATCATTGAATTATATCTAAATTGTGAATGGGCATTATTTTTATTTATGTGTTTATTGTTAATTTTTTTGTTTTTCTTTTCCCTGAGGTTATAAGTATTACTATTGGTGGTAAGAGTTAAGATGGAATAGCCTCTGTATTAGTTTTATGTAGAATATTAAATGTTTGTAAATTTATAAATTTACTTAAGAGAGTTGGGGGTAATTTTAAAGAGGTGGCTCTAAAGTTTCAGAGTAAAAACCACCCCTAATCCAGATAAGTATGCAATATTTGAACTTAAAATTTTGTAGGGAATGCTGGAAACCTAGAAGCCTAAATATTGCTGGCATGTAAGTAGGTTTTAGAACACAAGTAAGGAAAAAAATCCGAAAACTGCATGTTTACTTGGAATGGCTTAAAACAGGGGTGGTATATCATATATATAGGGGGTATTTTAGAAGTTTGTGATTTGATTAAAATTTTACTTTCTGAGGTCATAACATAAAAACTGTTTTAGAAGTTAAAATGCAAGTACAATTTTATTCACTAAAAAAAGAAGATTGCGACATTTTACCTGTCAGACCCCAAACCATGCACAATTTTGTTCCACTGGATTTTGACTTTGAAAGTTTTTAACTGATCTGTTTGAATCAATGAAAAAAATTGTCTGTATTAATGAAAAAAACATAATACATTAATACAGACATTCGTAAAAAAATTGCCAGTTAAAAAAGGGTGAAACAAAATTGTCGACTGAACCTAATCTAATTTTAGATCTCAGTACTTAAAGAGGCCGAGATTTTCGGATAGGGACTTTGCCCTTATTTTACATAAACTGCTTTTGGTGGGATGGATACTTACCTCAGTATCTTTTCCTTTGTTCTTAAAAGAACGGATTCTGTTTTCATCCGCCATATTTAACCTGTAACATAGAAAAAATGTTAAAAACTTAAGAACGTTACTAAAATATTCGTTTTTTAGAATATTTTAAAAAATCGTGAAAAAAATTTCATTGTTCTCACAGGCATGGCTTCAAACTACGTCTTATTTTAATATCTGACGTTCGCCACATTATTCAATATGGCTAAATAATAAACTTACCTATAAATTAACAAGTAACAGCAAAATACAACAAATAACTTAAAAAATATAGAAAAAATTAACAATTATTACAACTACAATCCTTTAAAAAGGCAGGAATTCACGAAAATGGCGGTTGAACCGGCACAAGTGACTTTAGCGAACATCTGACAGCTGTCAAATTTTTCTACCAATCAGAAACGGGCATTTTCTTTTCTTAAACGCTAATTGGTGAGTTTAAAAATTAAATATGGACAGAAGCAGGATGGAAATTATAAGGGACAAATTATTATTATGGTTTTTTTTTTAATTAAAAGTCAATTTATGTATGTAGAAATTCAAAAAGGAAGATCTTAAAATATATTTAATTAAGTTCGTGACTAATATTTTGCCATTGTTTTACAAAATTAGAATTTAAACGTAGGGTTTCTACCTTTTAACGAAAGAGATGCCAATAGTTCACGTGGTGATAAACCACGGTCAGATAATTCAAAGATCTTTCTCTTTTAAAGGCCGCTTGACACTTTCACATTTTCAGTAATTATGAGACCAGTACCTTCGAGTATATACCTCTTAGGGGCAGCCTTGCCATAAACAGCAATTTATAAAATTTTCTAATATTTTTTTAAAATCAAATTCCCGCCGGTTTTTCTCGGGACCCCGGAAAACCGTGGGGGGGAAAAAGGGCCCTTCTTTGGGTTTTTAGGTTAGATAAATATAGGGTTAGTTTTAATGGCTCAAAATCTAACAATTTCCCAGCTCAACCACACCCCCGAAAGCAACAAGAATGGGCGACCCCTTTCCCCATTCCCGACACCCCCGATAAATCTAGTTAAGGAATGTGGCTAGCCATATTCGGTAGGGACTCCGATGTAGTCCGGCTCGAAACCGTATCGAAGCCCCCGACTTATTCAAATAAAAAGGAAAGCCTAAAATTTCCAAACCCAAAACCAGATACAACCGGTTTCTATCAGTTGCTTTTTTTGCCCTCACGAGCCTGTGCTCTCGACCGCCTCGTGGTCAACGTCACCACGCGTGATTTTAAAAAAGGTTATTGGAATCACTTCAGACTCCGAAACTACATCTTCACAACACTCCAAATGGCGGGTTGAGTCCCTTCTTGATCCCCGAGAGTTAAATCAGCAGATACGGCGCCGCCCACCGCCCGTCTCGGAAAAAGTTGTGTAGCTTTTTGTCCCGTAACTTCACTAGTCGGAGGTCAAACAGAAACTGCATAATTAATTTTACAACACTTGTTTACTAAAAAATATAAGTCCTTGATATAACGTCTGTTTGTTATTTAGAAATCCCAACGTGTTCACACATCGTCGTTTGTGGTTGGGCCCAGTAGGATCTTTTGGAACATGCGCTAGAGTTGCTGGTTATCGGCAACTCTTGTTGCCACCGTATGGACCGGGATCCGAAACTGATGAACACAAGGCTTAATCAAGGGGTTGCATACCGTGCTGATGAGTGAAAAACATCCTGTCCTTAAACGGTGCCCCTCCCCAGATACAGGGCCTCTTAAAATATCTAGCCCTTACCGCGGGTAAATTTTGGGGGAAAAGAACCGCTTTTATAGGAAAAAAGTGACGAAGGACGCTGAACGAAACGGATAAATCCGTTTCGAGAGGTGGCCCCTCAAGGTCACAAGCAGACAAAGGTGCGCCGACCGAAAGGGGAATTCTTTCTAAGGTGCCCCAAGTCACCGGCGCCTGTTTTACGGGGAAGGGAATCCATCCCAAACAAACAGGTGCTTAGGAAGGTTCCCTTAATTAATCATCTGGTTCCTGTAACAAGGACCCGGTAGCTACCACGTCACTAGACCGGGAGAGGAGGGCATGATGGATCTTATCGTCTGCTCGTCATACTCTCCAGGAGACAGGGACACCAGAACACATCAGAACACATTGTGATCGTGTCCGGTAGTGACACGAGTAAGAGATGTAAGAACTCTCTCCCAGTCTGGTATCGGATTCATTAGAAGTCCGATATTATTAAGAGAAATATAAAAAGGTGTGAGCCACAATAGACCGAGCGGTCGCAGTGGAGGGCGTAAAAAGTCCACTCACTTTAAACCAGGGGCAGAAAAAGTGTAGAAAATTGTAAAATATAACTGGATAACCAACAGGCCTTTGGTCTACGGACGTAATTGATTCTCGCGGTGTAAACTAGGCTGTAGTTTACTTTTGCTAGGGGAACATGATTTAGGAACCAAAAATAAAACACCAAAAATATTTTGTCATAATATGTGCAGAATTTATTTATCATATAATATTAATCGTAAGGCTTTGGTCTTAATAGTGTAAACACCTGATAATTACAAATGTAGCTGTACAAGGGATCTGCTCAACATCATACAGGCTGTCCCAAACTTTATAGCCTACTCTGAATTTATATGACTTTTTTAAATGTTTTTTTGCCTTTTCAGATTATTAAAGTTCTACCACATGCACCGTTGTGCGTCTGCGCGGTAGTAGAACTAATTCATAGCCAAAACCGTACATTAAACTTTAAAGTTGGCCTAATAATCCGATAAGAGTAAAATAAAACTCAGTAAGAACAACATAGTGATAAATTTTAGGACATCCTGTATTTTTTTTTAAATTTTAAGTACAATAAACGTCAGTCATCAGATAAAATTTAGATAAACAATTTTGAATTACAGTTGGGTCGGCAAAGAAAAATAAAGTTATGTTATTTTTGAGGTTAATCGTAATAATTTCTAGAATATTCCAGAATTTCTATTAACATCACATTTTTTCTAATGTGTTACGGTTCTGCTTTTAAGTTTATTGCAGGCTGTATCTATGGCACAACGAATTCAAGGTATGATATTGCGCATTATCAGCTATATTACTGACGTATTTAAGAGAGTAAATAAAGGAAATTTATATTATGATTCTTTGTCGATTTTCAGCGGGTTGCTTAGGTTTTTTGTTCTGATTTCCTTTTTAAGTTTAGTTTAGTAATTGCTCGGTGTTTGAATTTTGTTTATGTGATGGTATTATAAAGATATAATTACTTTTATTTAGTGTATTGAAATCCAGTATATCATTTTAAAAGTGAAAATGCATAGGAAAAAATTAACGCACATGGGTAAATTACTTCAATGATAATTTAAATTAAAGAAGTAGATAATTTTACCGTTGAGCTATCTCCCGAACTTTTAACTTTTGGAGTAAAAAATGCTTATCATGCATACAATAACAATACAAGAGATTAAACATTATTTTTGTCCTGATATTAATACCGCTCGGTAGATTGTAAAAATTAGCATGCTTGTACCGAGCTAAAACTATCCCTGTGGAAAAAGTCTGATAGAAAATGTTCCAAAGAATCCTTATAGGTCTACCTGGATCGAAAAATGTCCAGATAGTAATTCTATAACATTAACTTATAAATTCTCATATAAAAAACATTATGAGTTCATCAGTAACCTCTTTAGTAAAACAATAGGTCGGAACTGCCGATAATTTATTTTGCTTTTCTTTTTATTTTTCTGATCATAATTCCATGGAAAACTATACAAAAAACATGAGTCCATTATTTTTTTGACAATGTGTAAATATCCGGCATTGCTCTTTCAAAAACACAAGTTTATTATAACTTTCAATCAAAGAACGTATTTTATTTGGATCTATCAGGCATTTTCCACAGGGATATTATTTTTACCATTATTTTTTTGAATTATTATTTTATAATAACTAAAATTCAATTATATTAATCTTTAATAAATATAAAATTATCATTGGAGTAAATGGCCAGTTTTAATTTTATGGTGCATTGCACAATAATTCGTTGATTTTTCGACCGCAATAAAATTTCAATGATAACCCTCAGTGGAAAACCCAGCCATAAATAAGTTGACTGACAAATATCTATTGTGTAGGCACGGGACCTTTTGAAAGGGTACAGGACCTGATTACCTACTAATATCAATAGTTTAGGTTAACTATTTTGAATGCTCAATAACGCACACAAAAATACCTTGACAAACTCAAAGCGACTGATGAACTAAGATGAAAAGAATCTGCTTTATATTAAACCCCTGCAATTTGCCTTTAACCTACATAATATACCAAAAAGTAGGTACAATAATAAATAAAGAAAATTTGAAGTCCGGACCTACAAGCGGATACCCAAAGTTTATTGAGTTTTACAACTAAAAGTAGCAGGTAAAACGAGAAATCAACGAATTATTGTGGAATGTACTTTACCTTAATTTTGTGCGTAAGTATATACTACAAATGAATGGTATTTTATATCATTTAATAATACCTCTTTTAATTTAATTAACTTTTTTTGCTAATTAGCAAGTATTTGCCTAACAAACCGATTCTTTCCCTGCAACCCTCATTTAAGTTTAATAGAGGCAACTCTCTCGGTGACGTCATGCGCAAACCAAATCAATTTTGAAACGCCCTTGTATCATACCTCGTATTCGCTCTACTATATGGATCTTCGGCCTTTTTATAGAAGACAATTTTTCTATAAAAACAAGTTTTTCTATAACATAACAATATTTTCCTCTTGCAGAACAGTATGCATCATTTCCAAAAATATTAGTTTGTCATTTTTTCAATGTTCTTTTTACATAATTTTTGCACATTTCGGTTCAATTTTCTTTTGTATTAAACTTTTGGATAATAAAAAAAATATGTTCAGTCCAAATTTTTACAACCAACGAAAATATTTGGGTAAAAGAAAAAAATTACTAGTAGTACATAATACACAAACCACAGTTATGTTATACAAATATGTTATATGTCTAAATTCTTATAAAAAACGTTATGTTACAATATGCTATTAATATAGAGGGTTGTACAAATTAAGTGTCGCTATTGGTAACTTTGTTATTATTTAAAATACAAAATTGTTTAACTCAAATAAACAGTAGTATTTTTTACGCCCTACAAGATTAAAGAATGCAAAAACAATTGACATCCGTGTTTTCGAGTTTTTTGGTAAAATTGCGTTTTTTTTTAATGGAACATCCTATATATTGTATCACCATTTAAAAGATCTTTCAAGCAGCTTTAAAACATTGATGTGTCTATCTTAATATTTTCAGATATATAAAGACATCGACATAAGTTTGATGAGTAAAATTGCATATTTTTAAATGCAACACCCCATATATTGTATCTAAGAAGCTCTGGAAGGGACACCCTAAATAAAAAATCCCAAAATTTTGAGTTTTACCTCAGAATTTTAAAAACTCAGATATAACTTGGAATTTTAAAATTGTGAGTTATAACTCACATTTTTAAATTTATAGCTATAAGTGGGAATTTTACCTTAAAATTCAAACTTATATCTCAGAATTTAAAATTCTGACTTATATCTCAGAGTTTTAAAATTCTAAAATATAAGTCAAAATTTTGGGTAAAATTCAAGTTATAATTAGAATTTTAAAATTTCGAGTTATAATTCAATATAACTCGGAATTTTAAAATTGTGAGTTATAACACATACTTTTAAATTTCTAGTTATAACTGGGAATTTTACCTTAAAATTTTGACTTATGTCTCAGAATTTTAAAATTCTAAGATATAAGTCAGAATTTTAAAGTAAAATTTCAAGTTATAACTAGGAATTTTAAAATTATGAGTTATAACTCATAATTAATTCTAGTTATAACTGAAAGTTTATCTTAAAATTCTGACTTATATCTCAGAATTTTAAAATTCTGAGATATAAGTCATAATTTTTGGATAAAATTTCAAGTTATAATTCGGAATTTTAAAATTATGAGCTATAACTCATAATTTTAAATACCTAGTTATAACTCAAAATTAACCTTACAATTCTGACTTATATCTCAGAATTTTAAAACCAATATATCAATATAAATCAGAATTTAAGGTAAAATTCTGAGCTGTACTTAAAATTTAATAATTCTAAGATTTTACTCGGAATCTGACAAAAAAATTATTTTGTTGTCTTTTCGAGTTGTAATCCCAAGATTTTAAGAGCTTTAAAAAATACCACATTTGATATGTCCTTTTTTAATAGTGTGAAAAATATGAGAATCTAAATCTGAAAATTATTTTTAATTTCCATTATATTTGCAGCTGTAAGCTATAAGAAGTAAGCTCATACAGCTTATTCAAGCTTTAATGCAATTTAAAAATTATATTTCAGATTTGAATGCTCATATTTTCAAAATTATAAAAGATAGAACATATCAAAAGTAGTATTTTTTAAAACTTTTTAAAAGATCTTTGTGTTGGTAATACAATCTACAGGGTAATGCATTTAAAAAATGCGTTTTAACTATCAAACTTATGTTGAAGCTGATGTTGATTAAAAGATATTTTCAATGGTGATACAATACATAGCGTGCTCCATTTAAAAAATGTAATTTTTACTATTAAATTCAAAAACATAATTGTCAATTGTGTTTTGCATTCTTTAATCTTAATGGACGTTAAAAAACTACTAATTTGCTAAATTGAACAATTTTTGTATTTTAAGTTATAACAAAGTTAAATGATGAACACTTAATTTTGATCACCCTGTAGAGTAGTATGGGGAAGGGAAAAGATTCAGGGACCCACAGTAGCAATGTATTAAAAATAAGTAACATATCGCGGTTTTTTAATTATTATTGTACCTAATATGGAACAAAGTAGGATTGTAAATATATTCTGGTTTTGTAGCGGATTCATGTTTTAATAAGTTCTCGTTGGGCTTTTTTTCGTGGAAGCCGTTTTAATTTACTACCGGAGGCAGCGCACCCTTCTGACTATTTTGTGCCTTCTCGTTGAGTTACTGGCCTGAAAAGTTACTAAAGAATGTAGTCCAGTACAGCCCCGTTTTAGCTAGAAATTCTATAGAACACTTTCTAAAATTATAAAAATTAAGAGTAAGTAGTCCATACCCTCTACTTCAAAGTCTCCCCAATGCCGTTGGTTGCTTTTACCGAGGGGTGAAAACCACCCCTTCTCGGGGTAAAAAATTGGTTGTTAAAAATTACTATAAAAATCAATAGATTTTTTTCTACAGCGAATACTTTTTGGGTTATTTGCGATTAAAATAAAGAGTTTTGACATAATTTTCCACGCCAGGTACAATAATGAATTAAAAAATATAATTTGTGGTTTCAAAGCGTGTTACAAATTGTGGTTGATGGCCACGCCTAGCCGATCGACCTGTATAATCTTAAACAAACAAGAATTATTTATATTTTTTTAGCCTAGTACAGTCGTATTTTAAAATTTGTTTTTCCTTTATCTTCGAAAAATGTAATAGTCAAAAGAGCTAGCAGCCACCTTGACTAACTTGCGAGGTCTAAAGCTACCATTTTGTGAATGATTAGTTTAATGACAGTTAAGTAAGAAAATCAGTATCAGGCGTGATTAACTGTGTTATCAAGCCTGAAACTTTTTGATTTTTTTTATGAAAAAATGGGAAATTTTTATAGATTATTTTTTTTACGGCAAAACTATTAATGCTAAAATTTCAAAGTAATTCTAGCTAAATGCAGAGTATTTGTATTATATCGTGGTAAAGATTTAAGTTACTAGAGTAGATACAAATTTTTAAATTTTACATTACAAATGTCAAAGTTGATCGTAAATTTTGGATTTATTTATAAAAAAAATCAAAAAAAGTTTCGTTCAATTATGACACTTGGAAATTGGTAAAAAAAGGGCTTAAAAAAGGATGCAATTACGTCAGCAGGTCACTAGTTTTGATAGTACCACATTGTTTAGGAAAATGTGCTAAATTTTGAACATTTGTACCAAGTTTAATTGTGTAATCTTAAAGCTGGTTTATGCACACAACTTTAAATCTGATTTAACTTTTATTTAAATTTATTTTAACTTAAAGAATTTCTAGACCATTTATAGAGAATATTTACATTTACCTTACGCAAGCGCAGAAACACAAAAATTTTATCGGGTTGGTATTAATCTAAAAAATTTTATTTTAAATGTCAAATGTCTTTAACACAATGATATATTACAATTCGACCATTTTTGACAAGGTTTTGACCGTTTTTTGTGCTTGGTTTGTTATAATTTTTGTATTTTTATTTATTATGGAAAAAATACATTATTCAAATAGAAATAAACTTAAAGCGAAGAGTTGACAGCTCGGTCTAGGGGAATTTTAAGTTTGGTTGACTGCTTGCGTATGCTCATTGTTATTATTATTTAATTTAATTTTAAGAAGATAAAAGTTGGTCAACTTCTTAAATAAAAAGTTAAAGTTGTCTTAAAGTGTGTATAATCGCGCTTATATTTTGGCGTGCAATGATCGTACACTAAAGTTAAATTAAATTTAAAGTTGTCTGCATAAACCAGCCTTTAGTCATAATCCCGGTAAATAATAGTACTATTTATACAGGGAGAGAGTGAAAAAATGCGCTGCCAAATTTCAGGAGGTGATTCTACGAAGGCTTAGAAGGGCAACACCAATTTTTATTTTTATTTTCAGTACAAATTTATAATATGATATAAAATGTACCACATGTGCAATAGACTGCATACGAGAAAAAGGCTAATGTTTGGATTGTGCCCTGTAAACGTCCCTTGTTCTCCCAGACTGGTCTTGGCATTTTTTTTTTATTGAAATAAGGCACATTTTGTGCAAAATTGTTACAGGAACCTGTTTGCTGCTGCAAACAAGGCTTGTAGATTTTATTAAGTGGTAGAAATAACACTATCGCCGCAGTCTTCTAGTCGAATTTCAAAAGACAAAAAAATCGAAATTTTTAGAAAAAAAAATGTATTTTTTTATTATACATGTTTTTTATCTATTTTTTTTATCTTGGGACTGTGTCCACGAAGGCTTAGGCGTAAGTACTAACGGACCGTGGATGTCTTAAGTGTGGTGAGAAGGAGTTTGTTCACACGTGACCTTAATATCTGGAGACTGGAAGGAGAAGAAAATCTTATGCAGGTAGCAGGTTCCATAGTCTGGACACTCTGGGGATGAAGGAAAGAAGAAAGCGGGAAGTTCGAGGCCTTTCCAGTTGAACTGTAATGAGGATGCATAAAAGTTGCACAATGTATTGGGTATCTGTTGGGAGCTGTCAGAAGAGGAATTATACTGGTCCACTTTTCTGAGCAAAATCCGTAAAAATACCTATCGAAGTGCGACAGATCCCCTACAGCTCATCGTTGGGCAAGAGTAGGAAGCTTTTCTGTAAGCGTAGGATCATTAACAAAATCGAGAATGCTAACAGTTGTACGAGACGCCATTCCCCAGATCAATATTCTAAAGAGAGTCTCATTTGGGATAAATACAGAGAATACAGATTGGAAGAAGAAAAATACTTTCTGGCTCGAAAGAGGAATCCAAGCTTTATTGAAACTGCTGAGACTATGGATGAAATGTGTTTGTGCCAGTTAAGATTATTCTCAAAAGTAACGCTGACAAGATTAAATAAATTTTGTTCTGCAGAACTTGGCGCTCATATGTAACGAATGAGCATTGACAGACTTTTTTCGCGACAGCGAACATGACTGTGTTTTGGAGACATTAAACTAAACAAGATTCTTGGCGCCACAATCCAAGATTAGTTTCAGGTCTTGTGAAAGAGATATCCGCATTGACCTACGCTTGGTTTCCAAATCAGGCTTACTGACTGGCTTTTGAATTTGAATATAAAGTGGGATGGGATTAATTATGGAAAAAAGAAGAGACTATTTTTTAAGCGTCGTAAAAAATGGGAGGAATGCTTATAAAAGGCAATTAAATGGTTTAAAACAGCTATTCTCAACCGCTGGTCCGGCGGACCACCAGTGGTCCGCGGAAAAAATTTTACTAGTCCGCGGACAATTTCTTCTATCAGCGAAAAAAATTAACTTATTAAAAAAAAACCTACATTTTAATTTATAAAGTTACAAAATTTAAATATCTTAAACTAATTTTAATTCCATGTAATTTATGATTAGTATTTATTATTACAAACAAGAAATTATATTTTTTGTAAATGCTTTTGATTTACTTTTTTAGCAATCATAAGAGTAATATTTTTTGTTGTGTTTTTGAGTGTTTTTTTTTAAATAATTTTCTGTGATTTTTGTTTATAGCTAATATATACCTAATTTTTATAGGTATATAAAATTACATATCATTACATTTAAATATTATTGTAAGTAAATGATAATAAAAATGTTACGATTAACTTCTGTAGTAATTCTTTAATACCTAGTAAAATTTTGTTCTTAAAAAGTATCACTGGTACGCGAATTTTTTTTACAAATTTTACTGGTCCGCGGGCCAAAAAAGGTTGAGAAACGCTGGTCTAAAAAGTCGTGCTAGTTTTTTTACAAATAAAGCAAAAATTGACGATCGACACTTGTAAGGTAAAATTCAAAAATTTATATCGTATAAAGTATTTACTTAAGAAACTTAAATTTTTACCACGATATAGTGAAAATAATCGGCATTAGCCTGAAGTACTTTCAAAATTTTACCATTAATAGTTTTTCCGCATTAAAAAATAATGTAAAAAAAGTCCTATTTATTATAGTTTCAGGCCCCGTCAACCCTGCCAGACATTAATTTTCTTTTTTAACTATTATTAAATTAATATTAAGTAAAATATCAGTTTTGTACCTCGCAAGATAGTCAAGGTGGCTGCCAACTCTTAGACTATAACGAAAATAATCATACACCGACTTTTAAGGATCAAGTTAAGTACATACACCTAAAATTAAAATAGAAGGTACTTCAATATACTTAATAATATATACACAAGTTTTAAAATAACTCATTCATGCCTTAACTTATCCTACGTATGATACACTGTCTATAATATTGAAAATATTTTTTTATTTTTTCGATAATTTTAACTTCTTTAAGTACATATAAATAAGACCTTGGAAATGACGTACATATTACATATACATGATTTTTTTTATGAGGAGTATCCTGGTTTAATAAGTATTTACAATCTAATACTGAAAAAAAAGAAAATGTTTTCCCAATTTGTTTTTTAATACATAAAAAACCCTCTTTGGGCCTCCGATTTAAAAAAATCAAGGAATAACGTCATTTCTTACTATTCTAGTTCAACAAGTTTAAAGATAAAGTTCCTAAAAATATAATTGATAGCTCATTTAATTCGAAATAATGTTAAGAAAAACGTTTTTAAAGGATTTTTCAGTACGCAAAAAATTGCAAAAGTTTTTAACAAATTAAGTTTAAAAAAGAGTTATTGTTTTGTGTTAATAACACCGAAACTATTAATAATTAAGAAATTAAAAAAAAGCTTATTTAAGAGAAAAAAAATTCCAAAAAAAAGTCTTAACTTCCAGAGTTCTACCTCCATTATTTATAATTTGAATCAAACACTGAAAAGAGCTTCGCGGGTCCGCCCTTTTGTATGTTCTTTAATATTAAATATTAATTTAAAAAATAAAAAACTATGAAGTATTCTATTCACTTGGATGAATAAATTGCCCTTGATAACAAGTTTTAAAGTTCATTTTTCAACAAGCAGAGCTATTGATTATTATTTATATTAATTAACAAAATTATATATATATATATATATATATATATATATATATATATATATATATATATATATATATACATATATATTTAATTTTAAAAAAGGTACAGCGTGCGCCAAAAATATTGTATTTTTGTGTAAACTAATGCATTTAAGGTCGTTGCGCAGGATTATGATTTGTTAAATAATATTTTTTTTCTTACTTTTTATTCACAAATCTCCGAAAACTCATTGCTTTTTAAATTATTTTAATTGCTTAATTGGATCGCTTATAATTAATATATATTTTTTAAACCTATAACAGCATTTCGGCTCGAGATGTTTTATTCATAATAATTAAGTAGTGCCTAAATTAACAAATTATATTGTTGTTAAGGTTACATGTCATTTAAAACGTAACTGTCTTGTTGTTTTACTTAAAAAAAAATGTTATCTTTAACAAGGGAAGATAAAATTTGTATTAAAACTTTAAGAGAAAAGAACTATTATGAATTTATTATAAGCATACAGTAGAGCAGCTTAAAGATAGAATTAAAGAATTTTGGGCCGAATTTTCTCAAGAGGTCATTCAAAGTTCCATTAAAAAGTGCAGGAGTGGTGGACAATAGGTAGAAAGATATTCACCAAAACTTCTTATAACATCATTGTATTTTTTTAAATCAAACAAAAATAAAGCAACATTGTTTCTTTATTTTTGATTTCAGTAAAATTTTTCTTTATAAAATATACTTTAACCTTTTGAAAACATAAAAAGCTCTGCTTTTTTAAATTTTGCCACCACGTCTTTCCCTAATTTCTAAAAAAGCCATTAATTTTTTCTCAAGTGCAGAAAAGTCATTGTCAATTTAGTTACTACTATCTGACTATTGAAAATAATGTGACAGGTTTTAGAAAATATTGATTATGAGCTATATCCAATCAACGTATTAGAATAATTCGATTACTAATTAATTTTCCAAAGCCTTGTCATTAAAAATTAGGATAGAATAATATATATATATATATATATATATATATATATATATATATATATATATATATATATATATATATATATATATATATATATATATATATATATATATATATATATATATATATTTTATATATGTTTATATATTTAATAATATTCAATACTCACAGAAAATTATTTTCTGTAGTGTACTCGGTTTGGGGGACGGCGCGCGCATGCTCTAGTGATCGCGCGGAGCAATATTTTCATAGATCAATTAACATTATAAATAATGGAGATAGAACTCCGGGAGTAAGGACTTTTTTTATTTGAACATTTATCCCCTTTAAGGACCTTCTTTTTGAATTTTTTAATTACTAACAGTTATTAACAAAGTTTTTTTCAACTTAGTTTGTTAACCATTTTTGCAATTTTTTTCGTGCTAAACATCCTTCAAATAAATTTTTCCAGACATCATTTCGAATCCAGTGATCATCGCTCATATTTTAGGAGCTTTATCTCAAATTACGTTTTTGAACTTGTTAACTAGACTTTCCGTTGCTTTTGGAGTAAGGCGCTGGTGCCAAGAGCGTACTTTTTACGGAAAACTTAGAATACTTTGTTTTTAATTTGTATTTCAGCTCAAAAACTCTGTTTAAATTACTTAATAATACAAAAAAAATTGTTTAATACTTAAAAAATATGTAATATAAAACCTTTATTTTAAGAACTTATGCCAACTCGATTAAATCAAGATACTCTTTTAAGGATAATTGGGTTTTAAAGCTAAAAATGGTAACTGTTAAGAGATAAAATACTTAATACCCTTTAAATTGAAGCAGTTTATTTTTCACTTTTTTTCTTAGCAAATAATAAAACCAGAGTTTCACTGTGTTAATGTGTTTCGTTGCGAACAAAAGTCACATAAATGGATTTTTTTATTTTTAAAGCTTTATTTACTTTCTCATCTTACTTTTATGTTTGGTTGAAAAATAATTTCATGTAAGATTTAGGGAAAGTTTTTGGTAAATTGTAATAATGTAATCCATTAAACCAAATTGAAACATTGTAACAAACATCGGCAACACTGTAACAGAGTTGCCGATGTGATAAAAAATTATTCCTCTTGGGTATAATTGTTAACTTGGGACATGTAAACAATGCTATAAATGTAAGCTTAATTAAGAAAGTTGTAGCCACGAAAGCCTAGTTCATTTTTTTTATATTTGTCCTCTCTGCGCATCTGGCAGTTTGCTGATTATTTTTGGAAATTATTGCTATATGAATTCCAGCTTTTTCACAATTTAATTTTTAGATCATAGAGCCAAAAAATTAAACCAGTCACATTACAGGATGGTTAGAAATGTTTAAAACAGTGTTTTGGGTATTGTTATTTAAAAAAAAGCCGGTAATCAGTTGTGGATGTTAAATTACCTAAAAAAAACATTTTAACAGTTGTCACGTAATTGCTGGCATGGAGGCAAATTTGAAAAATGAGATATAAAATGTGTAAATTTGGGGTAAAAAATTAAAATATAGAAAAGTTATTAAACAAAACTATTTCGAATTTAGTTCTAGGCTTATTTGCCAAATTAAAAAAAATATATATGAACATTCCAGAAATTGTGATTTTTACCACATCCTGTGTTCATAAAATATAATTTTTACTGGTTGTCACTAAAAATCATTTAATTTGCACCATTTATATAATTTTAAATAAAAACAAACAAATTAATTTTTTTATTAATAATCAAATTGAAAAAAAATGCTGTTTCATTGCCCTGTATATAAAAGCAAATACTTGATATCGGTATTTTGAACATGTTGGTTTTATATTTAATATAATCTTTTATGTCCAATATATAAATGTGAACTGAAATGAATAAATAAAGTTACCTTTTATTTAAATTTTTTGGCCATACAGATATATTTCCTACGTCTTCATTTATACTTTTTAAAATTATTTTAAGAATTTAAAAACATAACTCCTTATTACTTGAAAATGAAAATATATTCAAAGTGTCACTATTAAGTATCTGCTTTTAGATACAGGGCCTTAAAATAAGTACGGTATACCGTCTACAGTAAATTTTTTTTTTCATCAATAATTAAAGCACATATTCATTTCTTGTTATTAAAAATCATAGAACTAATGATAGAATCACTAGTGAAGTAAAAAGAATATATAATTTATAAACACAGTATGTAGCAAAAGCCATAATTTCTTAAATGTCTAACCGGTTTTGTCCTATAACTTTACCCTATATTTTAATTTCTAACATAAATTTTTAAAATTTTGCTTCATAACCACGATAAAAGCAGTCACGTGACAAATGTCAAAATCCTTTTTAGATTATCCGATATGCCAACGGTCTATCGAAAAACTTTTCTTAAATATCTCAATAACAAAAAATCCTTTGGTATCAAACTTATTTGGCCACTCCGTCTAAAATAAAAAAATCCATTTACTTTTTTATATTTCTGAGAAATAATATATATCCGCTTTCATTTTTAAGAGATAATTTGTTTAGAGATATTACTTTAACAATTTTTTTTGGTAGTCTTCATGTATATCACATAATTTTTAAAAGTTTTTTATCAATATTTTTATTATAATTTAGTACATGCAGCCTAGTTCTTCATTAACATCATCATCACGAATCCTGGGGTAAACTCATTCAATGTCGTCACAGTTTTTTTTTTAAATCGCACTATATGTTTTAATAAAAAAAACTTTTTTAACCCACACTAGTAAGATTTTTAACGGAGACGAACTTAGCAGATATAGAATTGGATTCCTTTATATAAAGTCATTTTAAAAATTAAGGGTATGTCAAAATGTAGGTCAAAATTTAATTTCTAAACTTTATTCAAAAAAGAAAAATGCTGCTTTTCATCTTTACGTTGAGATTAAATTGATATATTTTATAGAGTCCTGTTCCAACAACGTTCTTAAATGCCTTGATTTGCTCTTTTACATCCTTAGTCGTCTTTTCTTTATAACAGACGGAACAGAGTAAATTTAAGAACGTTTTTTTGATAATAGAAAGCTTCCGAGTAGTGTGAAATTTAACGTTAATTTATAAACAAGAAAATTCTATAAGTAAGGTTAAGTGAAAACCTCAAGGGTAAGCTGTGCTCCCCCCCTCTCTCTCTCTCTTTTCTCTTTCTCTTTTATATATATATATATATATATATATATATATTATATATATTCATTTTTTTTTATATATATAATATATAAATCTATATATATATATATATATAATGTCTCTTCTCTGTTTAATTTAAAGTAAACTATACAGAATGCCTAAAAATATAAAAATATAGAAATGTCTCTTCAAAAATACAAAGTTTGAAAAAACAATATTTTTGAAACAATAAAATTTAAAGACCTACCAATACTTGTTTATAAAGTTTTTTAATATTACCAAGAAAACAAGAGACAAAAATCGAAAAAAAATATCTTTGGGTGTCAATTTTTTAGTAACAATTCTTCGTAGACCTAAAAATTTTTGATTTTACATGTACACATTATTACTATCCAGAATCACACTTTTTTGTGGACCCTGTACATTTTAATTTTTTACCGCATTTTATTAAAAATGCTTCCCTGAAAAATAAACCATATTAATCCATTTACACATTTTAATTCTGTTTTTCCAATAACCTTTATCAGGGACTCGAGCACCAAAATCTATGTAGTTATTTTCCTAACTTGTGCTGAAAGTAAAAGTCAGTAGCCGAGTGCGGAAAAGATACTTTTCGCATGTGTTAGGAACACATATTTTTCTACGGGCGTGAAGAAATAAAAACTACGAAGTAATTAAATTCTCTTTAACACATTCTTCTTATTTGCCGTGGATTTTTCCATATAACCCTTAGTAATCGAGGTTGACTTCCAGCTTTCAAATCTTTTGATATTTGTTATCCTCTTTTCTGCATTAGCTTTCATAAAATGAATGAATATAGATAACTATTGTTATTAAAAGGTCAGCTAAACATGCTATTTTAAAAATAGCTGTAAAAGTAAATTAATAAAAACTAATTTTAAATCGTCTCCCTATACGATTCGAAAAAGTGGTCTTTTCGCACTATAAGGTTTTCACTTGGCATCAATTTTAGGATTCTCATGTATTATAAATTAATATTGAATTTTACACCATTCATATGCTTAATAGTCATACACTTCATGATTTTTCCGCAGCAAAAAAAGGTATATAAATATTAAAACATAACACAAAAAAAAACAAAATATAGGTTATATTTAACCTTTCCGGGAGCGACCATATTTATTCGTGTTTAATTGATTTAAATCATTTGAATTACCGCGCCCCAATATGGCGAATTTGGATCAGAAACGTGATTAGCTGTTCAAAAATGCTGCGTAGTCATACACCTTATTTTCTTACATCATGATTGCAGAGGTTATAAAAGAAAACGCGAAGATTTACCCTGTTTATTATGAATAATAAAAACATATAAGGATATAAAAGAGCAACTCGACGAAATAAACTTTACTTTATATTTAAAACGATTAAGACACAACCTTAATTTTTGTAGACCAATATCATCAAGATTTGTTTAAACAAGCAACCGTAAAAAACTTAACAATATTTTGAGCAAACTAAACAGGAATGTACACAATTTTTTTATAACCACAATATAAACTTAATAATGTTTTAGGCCAAGAACCTAAAGTTTTACCTAAACAATCATATAACATCAAAATTGAACAAATAACGAAATTTGAGACTGCGTTATAAGTTGGTCAAACATTTTGTGGTACACGTGTTTAGCTGGGTTTCCACTAAGCGAAAATTATATTCGCAACCGTTTTGCGAAACTAGTCTTGCGTTGCGGATACCCTGAGAAAACCCAGCTTTGTAGATTTTTGATATGAAATCTACGTTTTAGTTTATAGTTATAAAGTACAACATTTTTCAAAGCTGTGTTGATTTTATTGTGTGAACCATACAAATCTTTAACCAAATTACTTATATATATTTTGGTATACTGACTTAATGTATTTTAAGATTTAAGTCTAAACCTATATACAGGGTGTTTCAAATTCAACTCTCAAGAGTTCCAATAAGAATTTTTCCAACTTTTAAAATAAACTAGTAAAAAAATAAAAACGAAAATCGAAAATTTAGTTTTTTCGCCATTTTCCGAAAGTACCAAAGATAACTTCAAATTTTTAACGGTGTATTATTGGGTTCCCAATACGCAACTTTGCCCCAATTTAAACTTCTTCGTATCTCTTACCGTTTTCGAGATTCCAAGGGTGAGAGTCAAATTTAAAACGCACAAAAAATATATATATATATATATATATATATATATATATATATATATATATATATATATATATATATATATATATATATATATATACTATATATATATATATTATATATATAATTAGATCAAAATATATATTTGAATTCGAGATCTAAGTCGAATTAGAATACTTCGTCACGGTGTTATATGGCAAACTGATATAAAACCGTGACGTATCGGTGTTGTTCTAACAGCGTTCGATCTCTACTAAAAAATTGATGTGGCTCTTCTACGCCTTTGTATATTTCCTATTAACAATTTATTTTAAATTTAAAACCAACATTGTTTTAGTTACTTTTTAAAATATTTTTAAATATTAAAATAATACTGTGTCGTGAGCCAAAAAGTATGCAGCATAATCTAAAACTTCCTTAATACTATTTTTTTTTTAAACTGCATTTTCTCTGATAAATAACAAAATATTTCTAGAAACATCAATACTAAAATTGTTTAGGTAACTTCTCATCCTAAAACTATTAAGTCAGTATTTTATAAACTCCGTCTTTACAAAAAATACAACATACCTAACGAATGCTTAACGGTACGACAATATGTTCCTTTTAACGGCAACGATATTATTAACGTTATCGTTAACGTTATCATTATTGTAAACGTTAAAAGAACGACACCTAAAAATACGGCAATAGACCGTAAGACGTTTTGTCATACTATGGGTTCTTCCCTTTTGAAGTTAATATTCTGGGTGGCGCAGAAATCCCTCGTAAGGGGCAAACAATTAAAATAAGAACATATCTTACAGTCATATACAGGGATAATGTAAAAGAGTAGGACTAAAATTATAAACAGAATTAACGCCGTTAACAAACAGAGCCAAATCAAAAATACTTTCTTGTGTCGATCGTATTCGCCAAACGTGACGAAAGGTAACAGAGCGTAACTCAAGAGGAACCCGAACAAGAACCCGAAGAGGTGGGCGTAGTTATCGACCCACGGCAGCAGGCCTATCAGGAATAGAACCATGGTGATGGAGAGGAGTTTGCACAAGGCTTGGTTGGGGTGTTTAAGCATTTTCCAGGCGTTGAGCACTTCAACGATGAGACAGGCGAGGAGGCCGAATTGGGAACCAGCAGGTCCGACCTGAAATGACAAATCAATTTAACGATCAAAAAATTTTCTTTTTGTACGACTGGGAGTAAATTATAGTTTGACGTTCCCATTTTAGGGTATAAAATTGCTCTTTTACGCCACTGATTACAATTTGAATCATTAAAAACTGGTAAATTCTGCTTTCAATTTATTTTGATGTATAATATCAATATCTCTGGTGGTAACCTTAAAACCACACTGTAGATTAAACTATACTTACATCTGCCCGATACGGCACGAAGATCGCACTGGCCAGATTACCAGCGACGCCAGATCCTATATAAATAATTCCGATTCTCAGCGAGCCAGTCAGCTTTTCCAGATCTTTCATTAGAAAATATTGGACCATAACTGTGATGATCAACTGCAAAATGCCGGCGTGCAAAAATAGTGACGTCCACAATCGGTAGAACTGGTCGGGTACGTCGGGGAAGTAAAACGGGATCATGCCGCAGACGTCGTTTAGACAGGAAACCTGAAAATAAATAAAAGAATATGGCATTACTTTCTATATTGTATCTAGATTTAAAACATTCCTGTAAAATTATTATTTAAGTAAAATCCATTGTCCAAAACCGAGCAGGAAACTGAAGCGAGCGTGTTTTTTTTATCTTGGCACTGTCCACGAAGGCTGGTGCCTAAGTACTAACGTACCGTGGGAGTCTTAAGTGTAGTGAGAGGGAGTTTGTTCGCACGAGACTTAAATATTTGGAGATTGGAAGGAGAAGGAAAAATTTCTGCGGGCAGCAGGTTCCATAGTCTTGATACTCTAGGAATGAAGGAACGGAAAAGCGGAAGTTCGGGGCCTCTCTAACTGAACTGTAAAAGGATGCATAAAAGTTGCACTACGTGTTGCTCTGTTGGGAGCCGCCAGAGAAGGAATTATACTGGCCAATTCCTCTGAGCAGAAGCCGTGAAAATACCTATAGAAGAGCGACAGATCCCCTACAGCTCGACGGTGGGCAAGAAGAGGAAGCCTTTCTGTGAGCGTTGGATCATTAATAAGACGAACGGCTCTTCTTTGAATGGAGTCCAGAATGCTAAGTGTTGTAGGGGACGCCATTCCCCAGACATGAGAACAATATTCTAAAGAGGGTCTGATTTGGGATACATACAGAGTTCACAGATTGAAAGAAGAGAAATATTTTCTGGCTCGGAAGAGGAATCCAAGCTTTTTTGAAGCTGCCGAGGCTATGTATGTAATGTGTTTGTGCCAGTTGAGGTTATACTCAAAAGTAACGCCGACAAGATAAAACGACTCTTTGTTCTGCAGAACTTGGCCGCTCATATGTAAGGGATGAGCATTGGCAGACTTTTTCCGCGACAACGAACATGACTGGGTTTTCGAGGCATTAAACTAAACAAGATTTTTGGCGCCCCAATCCAAGTTTGAGGTCTTGTGAAAGAGATATCTGTATTGACCTGCGCTTGTTTTTTAAATCAGAATTAGATGGTGGCTTAAGAAATTGAATACTAGAGTGGAGGCTACTATCGTCAGCAAAACTATGAATGGGATTGATTGTGGAAGAGAGAAGATCGTGTAGAAGAAACAGCGTGGGTGCCAGCACTGAGTCCTGGGGGGCACCAGCATTAATTTGGTAGAAGCTGGAGGAATGACCATCTACACTAACTGATATACGTCGATTAGAAAGGAAACTGGAAATCCAAGAGCAAAGCTTAGGTGGAAGATCCGTAAGAAGGAAGTTTGTTAAAAGCCCATCATGCCAGACCTATCGAAAGCTTTGGATATGTCAAGAGCAACGATCTGGGATTCACCAAGAAACTGAAGGGACTTGTTCCAGTTGTGTGAGACAAAGGAGTATGATACGGTGACCAAACCATGGTCAGAGCGACCAAGGGGAGCAGTTACTGATGCTTCATAGAGTTCGGGGGTGGAAGTAAGAAAGAGATCTAGGGGGTTAGAATTATGGGTGGGAACCCTAGGAAGTAGGTGGTTCCATAATTAGATTGGTAAGCGAGTTGCTGATTGCAAAATTTTCTGCTGCTCTGCCTTGTGTATCAGTTTTTGTAGAGCCTAGCCAATCCTTATTATGAACATTAAAATCTCCGAGGACGATTACTTCGGCCAATGGAAACTGGGAAATAATATTGTCGATCTTAATTGAAAGGAAATCAAAGAACTCGTTGTGGGAATTGTCAGACGGGGACTGGTATATACCGCAGATGAATTTGGTAGAAGATCTGAAAGTAAGTTTAAGCCAAAGAATATCAGACCTACCCGATTCGAGGTTAGAAACCCTAGCACAAGCCAGGTCGTTGCGAACGTAAACAGAAACGCCGCCATGGGGTCGAAAAGTGAAATGAGTTCATCATTCAGTGTATTGTAAAATGAGGAATTTACAATTCTCAATGCCTCTAGAAACACACATTTCTTTATTTCAAACGGAAATATATGCTTTACTGTACTGTGCAAAAAAAACAACAGGAGGACCAATAAAAATAGGCGGATCTGCATAATAACAGACAGCCAGGCGTCACTAGGGGCTCTAGTAAACCTCAAGGTAACCTTTAAGCTGACATAGGAATGCCAAAAAGAACTGAAAGTCCTGGGTGAACCCAACAGGATAAATCTCCTTTGGGCACCGGGATCATTCGGAAATAGAAGGCAACGAAAAAGGGATGAGCCAGCGAGACAGGGATCATCCACACCATACTTTGGGCCAGAACCTGCCCTTGGAGTGACCAAACCACAGCACGAAGGCAAACTAGGGAATGGATCAGAAACAAAACGAGAAATATTTTGCTCCAGCATCAGTAGGATACGACATGGAAAAGGTTTCCCAATTACTAGGACAAAGAGGAAAATACTTGCAGGGCTGCAAACAGGGCACGATAGCCAAGAGAACACTACACAAGAAAGGCTCATACAATAGGGACCCGTAGCAGAATGTGCGACGAGGGGCAAGAAACAGCCTACCATATCATGTGAGAATGTGAAGCGTTAAATCACAAAAGACAGGTATTATTTGGGCAACTAAAAATGAGCCCACAGAAATATATCAACCAACCAGTCGTGGGGTTATAGACTTATAGAAATAAAGACTAGTGGGGAAATTGGTTTAAAAGAAAATGGAAAATTAGGCACAAATAGTTCAGGAGGCTGCGCTGCCTCAGGTAGTAAATTAAGACGGCTCCCAGGGAAAAGGAATTCATTGGCGTATCTGGGATTTTTTTGTAGGGGGGCACGGTCTTAATATAGCTGAAACAGCTGGTGGCGATTTTTTTTGGTCTTACACAGGGTGATCCAACGAGGACTAGATAGACCGCTTTTTTGACTCTACATGTACTTTTAAGAAAAACTAAAATAACCATCTTCGGCGGGCTCTAGGATTATCAAATTTTTTATTTAAAAAGTAAGACACGGGACCCATACCAAATATATACCAAATGTTATTGGCATCAATGAGACCAGTTTATACATTTTGAAATTTGCGAAAAAAATATATTTTTTGGTGCCTCCCGCCCAGTGAAAAATCGGAATTAAAAAAGTAAATCCTCTATTTGTATTTTTTTCGTGGATTTCATCAAATTGTATCGTTAGTTTCTAAATTTTGCAAAATGTTTTTTTTTTAAACCATAGCCAGTCTCAATTTTTTTACTTAACAACTTTCTTATGGAAATATTTTAGATGCCTCTAATTTATAAGGTCAGGCGAACTATAAAAAAGATTGCTTACTAAGTAACTTCATTTTATTAAATGTCAAAAACGACGTTTCGGCCAAGAAGCGCCTTTATCAGGTATATTTTTACACGAAAAACAAATCTTAAAACTAAGAAATTTCTCTGGAAAACACCAATTGATATGGTTTTGTAATAGACATTAAAACTTAAAATCAGAAACAAAAACATTTAACATTAGAAAACAATTTATAAAAGCACTCCCAAGAGGGGGTGGAAATTGTGTTTAATTTAAGAAAATATTTTTAATTCAAGGGTTGGTAGGGGGCCGCCACCCTTTGGCCAGACCTTGACTGTTATGTTTAGGGGTCCTTTAAAGACGCACAAATTTATAAAGTGCTTTAAGAGTCCATTCGCGCCGCGAAAATTGGATCCAATTTGGGGTTTGGGGCATAATGTTTTTCTCAAAAACGGTATAAGTTATCGATAATTTTCAAAAACTATATGAGAGCCAACACTTAAATCTAGGCTTCTGCTGTAATATTTTTTTAAATTTGAATTTAGGTTTTAAATTTCCTTGAGTGAAAGTCACCTTGAAATCGGTTATGTTTAGATACTATTTTCTCTTAACTCGACTTATATTTCAAAAATCCGCTACAGCAGAGGCATAGATTATTTCCTTACCTTTAAAATGGTGTATAATTTATGTCATTTAAGTGAAAAATAGTTACCGAAAACGTTATCTCCTATAGGCTTGCAATCGGAAACAATATCGCATAGATACACCGAATTTGAAAGAACCTAAGTAAAATATAATATTTTTAATGCGGTTATACGAAAATTTGTGTGGGAGTTTGTTAGTCTCCGCACACCGTCTCCACGTCCTTTCGCCCGACCCCTAAGGTGTAGCGTAAATGCACTCTTAAGAACCCACCCATAATTGTTCACCAGCTCTCGGACTAGTAGGAGAGCTGGTGAACAATTTTAAATAGGTTTTTGAGGTACTTTGAAAATTTGTGTAATTATCCTTGAAGAACCCCTAAACATAAAAGTCAAAGTCTGGCTACCTTCCAACCCTTAAATTAAAAATATTCAAGGGTTGGTAGAGGATACGAATACCTGTTAACTCTTTGCTGGAATAGTGTTATTCAGAAAATTAATAAAAAAAAAGTTTTTAAATTGTTTATATTTTTCACGAATAAGTAAGAAATGGTAGTTTTTTTGTTTATATATTTATTATTGTTAAACTGATACAAACATATAAAACAGATAAAACATAACAAATGAATAGGTCTAGGCTTGCGCCTTAAAAGTTGGAATCATTAATCGCCAGTTAGTACCCGAGTTAGTAACAATATCTTTTTGGCGATAATTTTGTTATTAAATTGTGAAAAATCATAAGACAACCTACTTAACAGGCCCTTTATTAACTGCAATAAGCTTATAAATAGACTCAATGTTTTGTCTTGTGTATTTTTAGTTGCTTATACTATAATAGTTTATTATTAGAACATCATGCATTAGTAAGGGCCATTAATGCATGATTTAGTATACGTTAATATTATTCATAAATGAAAAAGTTATTAATGCGTTAATTTTTAGTAGCGTTTATTCTTATCTCACCTGTGAGCACAACGATGCCTCCTCATGAAAGGCCCCCCTCACAAAATCGCAGTACTCTCTCGTGGTGATGCGGCACTGGCCGTGGATTCCTATACAGCACGGGTGTCCGATCACCTCGCACACCATGTGTTCCGCCAGCTTGTCGCGTGGTCCAGGTTTATCTCGGCGATTAGCTACTGATTGGGAGATTTGCGTGTTTGTTTTGCGGCAGATCGGCCATTTTGTTATGTCGTCGGGCCACTCGTAGGGATGGACACTCGCGGGAGCATCGCAGTACCTAAAAGAAGAAGATAATAACTTAGTTATCCTTAATTATACTAAATAGGCCAAAGGGGCCATTCATTAATTGCGTAAGGATTATTTTGACGATTTTTGACCCCTCCTTACCCCCATGTAAAGGTAGGTTCGTAAGAGTTTCCGAACCCCCCTTGCACCCCTCTTCATACGTAAGATTCAATCTCTTTTTTCTGAATAAATTTTGAAATGGATGAAAATGAACACATTTAAGATTTTGAAATTTTAATAAACAATAAAAAAAATTAAATAAGTAAATCGAAATGAAAAAAACCATTCAGTATCCAAAATAGAACTAGATTTTTACGTAAAATATTACGTAAGAATGGGTTTTACCCCTCTTCCCCCCAAATAGGACATGTATAGATTTTCTTATCATCAAAATGCCAAGTACCAAAAAAAAACATCAAACTTGCTATTTTTATTGAATTTTTGCCATTTTACACGTTTTTTAAACATTTATTTTAAAAAATATACAGGGTGTCCCAGAATATATGGGCAATTTCTCAGAATCTAAAGAAAACCCAAAAATATTATGACAAGTTCCCATAAACTTTTTTTCTACGAGCCTTCCCTACGGAGATACAGGTACATAACGGACGACCCTGGAAATCGTTTTTTTAATAACTTTTAAAATACTAGGCGTAATTTAATATTTTTTTAATATGATGGTTAGTAGATTAGTCTTCTTAAAATAAACCCATTAAATCATATTTGGCTAATTTAGTTTGCCAGGGACGGACTAGCTCTGACACAATATTAGCAATTTTTTTAACACACTGTGTGATAAAGGCTCAACAATATTATTTTTGGATAGCTTTAACCTTAAACTATAAAAAAAGGTATTCTTGATTGACATCGATAACATCAACTGTAAACGAGAAATAAAATATCATGTGTGGTATTTTTTTTTACATTATACAGGGTGTTCTCTAATTGTACGTCAATATTTAAGGAGGCAATTTTTGGGTCCATTATAAGACGAAAACTTCATATGAACGTATGTCCTAAACGTCTTAACTGCTGAGATACAGGGTGGTAATTTTTTTAAAAATAAATCATTTAATATTATAACATCTCTAAGACCACTTTAGATATTTAAATGAAATTTGGCATACATGTACTATGTATTAAGAAGCATTTTTAAGTGTCCCACATTTTTTTTTATTTGCCGAAATAGGCAGGTCAAATTCTGTACGAATGCCACTGGTGGAAATAAACAAAAATGTAGTAAACTAAAAAATGCTTCTTGATACATAGTACATTTATACCAAATTTTATAAAAATATCTTAAGTGGTATTACAGATATTAATAATAAACGATTTATTTTTAAAAATGTTACCACCCTGTATCTCAAAAGTTAAGACGTTTAGGGCATACGTTCATATGAAGTTTTCTTCTTAAAATAGTCCCAAAAACTGTTTCCCTAAATATTGACGTTCAATTAGAAAACACCCTGTATAATGTAAAAAAATTTACCAACCATAATATTGTATTTTTCCTAAAAAGTTCATTTTATCGATGTCAATCAAGAATACCTTTTTTTTTAGTTTAAGATTAAAGCTATCCAAAATATTGTTGAGCTTTTATCATACAGGGTGTTAAAAAATTGCTATTATTGTGTCAGAGCTAGTCCGTCCCTGGCAAACTAAATAGGCCAAATATGATTTAATGGGTACATTTGAAGAAGACTTATTTAGTAACTATCATATTAAATTACGCCTAGTATTTTAAAAGTTATTTAAATAAAAACGATTTCCAGGGGCGTCCGTTATGTACCTGTATCTCCATAGGAAAGGGTCATAGGAAAAAAGTTTATGGGATTTTGTCATACTATTTTTAGGTTTTCTATTAGATTCCGAGAGATTGCCCACATATTCTGGGACACCCTGTATAATGGACTTAACGCACCAACATATTTTTTTATTTTTAATATTACACCTAATAAGCTTATTAACTAAAATTTACTTATTTTGTTGTGTTAAGTCCATTTTTAAAAATAAAAGATCAAAAAACGTGTGAAATGGCAAAAATTTAATAAAAATGCCAAGTTTAAGGGTTTTTTTTAGTACTTGCCATTCTGATTTTTTTTACCAATTCATTGTAGATGTAAATAAAGATACTTGGACTCACTATAAATATAATAAAATGGCCTAAAAATAAAACTTTGAATTTTCAGAATAAATTAAAAAAAGGCCCGATCTTTCCCCCCTCTTTGAATTTTTTTTGGGCCCCCAAGTTCAGTGAACCAGCTAACTAGTTTTTTCGGCAGCAGTTTTCCCGTCGGGGAAACCGGGTTTTTATTTTTCAAGAGGAATTTTTCCACCAAAAGCGCCAGGGGTTTTTTTGACGTTTTGGAGTAGATGAAAAAAATTTTTTTAATCACCGGGAGTATGGTCTGGGTGGTCAAAAGTCTTGGAAAAAAAAAAAAATGACTGAGGGGAAAAATTTATATACAATTTGGGGGGGTTTTTTTTAAGGAAAAAAAACCTGCTTCGTTTTTTTTCTTCTGAGTGGGGATTGCCCATGGGGAATTTTTATTTTTTTCCTATGGGTTAAACCGGCCATTACCATGGAATTGCTAGGGATGAGTACCTGAAGGAAACTCGAGCGTTTAATAACAGCAAACAGGCAACAATGAAAGTTTATTTTTTTATTAGTTTGAAGGAAAATAAAAAAAATGATGCTTGCATTTTTGCCATTTCGGGGCCTCAATTCGATTCGGGGACAAAGTACGGGGGTTAAACCCCCTTTGGCCCGGTTATGATATATTGCTAAAAAAGGATTCAAATGTGTTTTTAACGAATGCGCCCCCACCCCTTTACTGCTCTCTGAAAAAAAAATATTGCCAAAAACTCCCTAATAAATTTTTAAGGTTAAATTTTGGGTTTTTTTTAAAACAAATTTTTTTGCTACACGTAGATCGTCTTAAAGACTTCTACGACCTTGTTTGAAAAAACAATTTTTTTTTTACTATTTTTAATGAAAGTAAAGAATTTTATTTTTAAAAACAATCCTTTTTTTTTTTCGGAATTTTCACCTTCAAACTTTACAGATGTTTAAATTTTGGTTTTCATTAGTTTTTTAAAAAAATTGCGGCACAACCGATTTTCCCCCAATTTTTGTATAGGGTTTTTTTTTGCATTGATCATGACCCCAAAATTTTTTAGTTGGAAAACGTGTCGTTTTCGGGGAATATACATTATCAAATTTAAAAAAATCAAATTAAGCTTTCTTTTTTCCTTTCTTCTTTTTGCACAAATTCTTTTTTTTTTACAAAAAATTGCCACACTATATTTTTTAGAAACATCTTTTAAAAAAACTTTTTTTATATTTTTTAATTCCTTTTTTCCATTTAAGGGAAAAAAATTTTAAAAAATTTTTTAAAAGGTGTTTTAAAATATTTTTTTCCAAATTTTGGGGTTTAAAAAGCCCGAGAATTTTGTGCAAAAAGGGGGAAATATAGGGGAAATTGGCTTTTTTAAATTTTTGAAAATTTTTTTTTGATTTGTGATTAGTGAACCCCAAAACCCCCGGGCCCAATTCCTGACTACCGCACGAATGTTTTATTAACTTGAACAAACCCCAAAAGGGTTTTTTAAATATCAATTGGTTTAAAAAAAAAAAAATTTTTGGGGGGTGCCTCCAATCAATAACCCCTGTCTAACAGAAAAACCCTTTCCCTATAAAAATGAGTGATTTGTAATTTTTTGGGCTTATACTAATATACAACTAACCCTAAAAATTTTTTTTAGCCTAAAATTTCTCGGAAGGGCCCCAAAAGGGGGTAATAAATGGGCGCCCCATTATTTTTGGACAGGTAGGTGGTTATGCTTGAAATATCCCTTTAGTCGTTTTTTATAATTTTAAAAAAACATTTTGATTTTTCGATTAGATAGTTACGTGAAAAAAAAAAAAAACGCAATTTGTGTTAATAAAGCTGATAAATTCTGTTATATTTGTGGGAAGGTTCCCGGGGAAAGGGGTACCAAAAACCGATATCTTCACTAGAAAAAAAAGGTTAAAAGAACTGTACTTTGGATGTAAAGTTTGGGGATAAAAAATAAGTCCTGGGAAAAAAAATGTGTTGCAGTTCGTTTTTCCCCAGAAAAATTAAAGGGGTGGCAAAAAAGGGACGCATAAATCTATGCCATTTGCAGTTCCAATGGTTTGGGGGAAACCCCGTAATCACGTAGATGATTTTTTATTTTTGGGGACGAATATCAAAGGAATTACTAGCAAAATTTAAAGCATTCAGTATCCCAATTTCCCCTCTGCAATGCGACCAGTACCCCATGAAAATTCATTCCCTTCCCCCCAAACCCCCCCCGGGGGTTTCACGCTTGATTGGGGAAACAGACTGGGGGACCCCGCCAGAAGCCGGACCAATTTTCATCCCTATTTTCCCTTGATTTGCCCGATACACCTCATTTAATCACTAAGGTGAATTGAATGACCTTGTTTGGGACTTGGACCTCCCGAAAAAAAAAAGCGGAACTTCTCGGATCCCGCCTCAGCAGTGGAAACCCCTCTTGGAAAAAGGAGTTAAAGGGGTCCATCTACAGAAAAAGGGAATCTACTCCAAATTTTTTTTCAGCGGACGGTGATTTAGTATTTTGCCATGATATTCCTGGCCTAATGGTCGAACTGAACTTACCATATACGCCCGATAAATGGAATTTTTCATAGATTCGTTTAAAACAAGCCCCAAAACCCGTTTTTACTTTATAAGGGAAAAAGAACACCATCCGTTCCTATAGCCATTCAGTAAATTTTTAAAGAAAAATATGACAATCAAAAATGTATTTTAGATGTATAAAGTACAAATTTCCCAAAGGAATATTTTGAATTTGAGGGGTGGGGTTATTGACAGGACTGGGTTAGGATACACAAAAATGCTGCTTTTTTGTAAAAGGGGGGCACCCGAAGAGAAAACCCCTTATAAAAAAAAGGGGTTTGGCCCCCTTTTGGGAAAAAAAGAAGTTGGGCCGAGAACCGTTAGTTCAGAAAAAAAATTTTCCCCCCACTTCATTTTAAATTAAAGGTTGATCAAAAATTTTGTAAAAGCACTGGATAAAAACGGAAATGTTTTCCCCAAAATTTTTAAAAAGAAAATTTTACGTATATGAAGCCAAAATTAAAGAAGGAATTTTTTTGGGAAAAATTAAAGGGCCCCCTTTAAAGATGAACTTCACGGTTTTAAAATGGCCATGAAAGACGGGCATGGAATGCTTTTTTAAAAGTGTTTAAAAATTTTTTAAACCCCGGGCAAAAAAATTTCGTGAACTCGTGGAAGAACTGCTCACGGCCTATCATTTTTTAAAAAAAGCAACATGCCCCAAAACTTCACTTTCTCCATTCCCATTTGGATTTTTTTCCGGAAAACCCCGGGGCTATATCGGACGAGCAGGGGGGGAAGATTTCACCAAGACATGGGACGATAGAGAAAAAAATATACTAAAAAATGGACCCCGGGAATTTTGGGGTTGCCATTTTTGCGGGGAAACCCCTTACGGGGTTTTCCGTCTTTTTTTAAAAAGGGGGAAAGCCAAAAAAGTTTAAAAAAAAAACACTTGAAAATGTTTTTTTTGGGGCATAAAATTTAATGTTACTAAAATGATCATCCCTTTTTTTTTTTTAAAAATTAAAAATCAGTATTAAAGTGGGGTTTTTTTGAATTTGCCAATATCAAAACATGTGTCTCTCCCCCATTATTGAAGGGGGGTATCGAAAATCTGAAGCCAGATCGGGGTTCAGCGGGAAAATATATAAAACCCCGCCACAATCATTCCAGGGAGGAAAAAAAAAATTTTGAATGTTGGTCAGTGTAATCAGCACGATAAAGACGATAAAAGTTTCATACATCCTTTTTTGTTATCTACAACATAAAAATAGAACATAACTGAAATTATCGTTAAATTAAAATAATAACTAGTAAATTGTGTTGTTTTTATTTAAATATTATAAAAAGCTTAAAATTAGGTAGCTCTGCACCTTTAAAGTATTTATATTTTAACCAGTATAGGCTCCAGTTACCTATATGCCCCAGGACCCTTGGTTACGTAGCTACGCCACTGTCGACAAGTATAGAATTCGAGAACCGCTTTTTGTACTAACTGGCATTATCCCATTTTATTTAGTCAAACGTGTATTTATGTTAAAATTATTTTCATGATTCCATTATTTTATTCCATCACACAATCGCTTTGTAAAAAATATTTTAACACTTGCATAATGCAAAATGCCGACACATTGTTCGCGCAGCGCGTTAAAAACAGAAATGGTATTGTTAAAAATTCAGTTTTCGAAACAAATCAATTATACATCAGCATTTTTTATTTTCGTACAAAACATTTATTTTTATTTATAAAACTATTTTGTTTTAAAATAGTTAATAGTTTTGATAATGTTTAAAAATCATTAAATGTTACATAATTGTGTCTTCATATTTTTTAAAAGAATCTAAAACACATACTAATATCTCGATAACACTAAAATCTTGGGCATCCATTGTCTTTATTTGTTAATTGATAGACAAAGTTTCGGTTAGTGATGAACAATGAGCTGTTAGTTTAAATGGAGAAAGCATCGATTTGGCATAAGCGTGGCATCATAAACGCACATTCTAAGGTTCTGCCTAGCGATGAATGAACCTCTGTACTCGAAACAATAAAATCCACCAAAACCCGGGAAAATGGTTAATACAGATACTATTTTGTCGTAAAGCGTGGCTGATAAGTATCTTTCTGTTTCATTTACTTGATAGTATATTATGATTAAATTTTACTTAATTTATTCCTAAAATTACATCAAAATAAGCTCTACTATTGTATTTTAAACTGTGAATAATATTTGTTATATTTATTACTATAAAGTATAACACAGGAAAGTAATGATGCCAAAATACTATTTTCTTTTTGGGCAGCTACTAATAAAGGGGCGACAACGTGACAACAGCGGATTTTTCGTAGAAGCGTACTTCCGCCACCTTCAGCTTCGCTCATGGATTCTAGAGAAGTAAAGGATCACCCTCTTTAATGGCTGTTTTGCTCAAAAAGTGACCCTCACCAGGAGGCGCTGATGTAGCTTAGGGAACCAATGAGAACCAATGACCTTAACTGCAATATATAAAGTAAAGTTTAAATACGGTCCTGCAACTGGAGGGCCATTTTTGTAACACAGAGTGGGTGATCCTTTACCTCTTTAGAATCCATGGCTTCGCTCGACAGATGACACATTCAATATAGCGTTTTAGTTTAAATGTTTTTTGTTGTTTGGGTAATTTTTGTGACAATTGTATAAATTTCAGTTTTGTGTAAGTACTTTTAATAAATTAAAATGGTAAGGCAGTGCCAAGTGTGTAAAGTGACGAATATGATTCCTGGATTATCATTTCACAAGTAAGTACAAACTATGCTAGAATGGTACCTATCGCCAATAATAAACAAAAACATGTTGGCCGCAGCTCTCGATTGCGTTTATGAATGAAATGCTTTCTCTATCTATGATGTTAGCTCATTGGTGATGAATCTTCAACCGTTTTCAAGAGATAACTAAAAGTTGTTCTTAAAAGCTACGACTGATATACTATCCGTTGTTAACCAAGCTCGACCGATTTTTCACGGTTCAGCAACGACTGCCAGATATTGGGAATATTAATACTAGGCTCGCTAAATACATTTTGGTTGTTTACAATTTTTTCAGCTTCTTTAAATAATGTGTTCATTAACTCTAACTTTTTAGTGTTCGTTTCCCGATATAGGGTCAGGTAGGTATATATCGGGAAAACGAAAAGACCACTAAATAAATAACTATTTAGTTATTGCATTAAGAGACTCGCACTCTATATTTATAAAGAAAAGAAAAGTAATAATTATTTTAGTTACTTACTTGGGATCCAAACCACAAACAGAACCAGAAATTCTGCCTCCAGGACCGGATTCTCCAGATGTCCATTTTTTCCAAGTGGAAATGGTTTTCTACCGTAATAAAAAAAATAGAAAGGTGTTTGTGTCACAGTAATTAAAATGATTTCATTTATAAAAAGTGAAGCCAGCAAATATTTCAAGAAATATTTGTTTTAATTTGTCAATATCTATAATTCATATAAAAAAATAATCGGGTTCGGCTGTTTTTTTCTAACGAATCCGGGTTCAGTTTGACCCTATCAGGTCAGGATCAAGCGCATTTCAAGGTCTAATCAGCAAAATTATTCGTAATCAAATTTGAAGAGTGTATACTTATGTTTTTGAGGTCGCTGAGTACGAATCCGTGGTCATTTCTCTAAAATTATAATTTGGCTGATTTGACTTTGAAAATT